>PISX010019552.1:0-37956 GCA_004024625.1 Mellivora capensis | reverse complement strand
TGTTGCTTTGGGATGAAATGTTCTGAATATATCTGTGATGTCCATCTGGTCCAGTGTGTCATTTAAGGCCTTTATATCCTTGTTGATCTTTTGCTTGGATGATCTGTCCAATTCAGTAAGGGGCGTGTTAAAGTCTCCTACTATTATTGTATTGTTGTTGATATGTTTCTTTGATTTTGTTATTAATTGGTTTATATAGATGGCTGCTCCCATGTTAGGGGCATAGATATTTAAAATTGTTAGATCTTCTTATTGGACGAACCCTTTTAGTATGATATAGTGTCCTTCCTCATCTCTTATTATAGTCTTTGGCTTAAAATCTAATTGATCTGATATAAGGATTGCCACCCCAGCTTTCTTCTGATGTACATTAGCATGGTAAATTGTTTTCCACCCCCTCACTTTAAATCTGCAGGTGTCTTCGGGTCTAAAATGAGTTTTTTGTAGGCAACATATTGATGGGTTTTGTTTTTTTATCCATTCTGATACCCTGTATCTTTTGATTGGGGCATTTAGCCCATTAACATTCAGGGTAACTATTGAGAGATATGAATTTAGTGCCATTGTATTGCCTGTAAGGTGACTGTTACTATATATAGTCTCTGTTCCTTTCTGATCTACTATTTTTAGGCTCTCTCTTTGCTTAGAGGACTCCTTTCAATATTTCCTGTAGAGCTGGTTTGGTGTTTGCAAATTCTTTCAGTTTTTGTTTGTCCTAGAAGCTTTTCATCTCTCCTTCTATTTTCAATGATAGCCTAGCTGGATATAGTATTCTTGGCTGCATGTTTTTCTCGTTCAGTGCTCTGAATATATCATGCCAGTTCTTTCTGGCCTGCCAGATCTCTGTGGATAAGTCTGCTGCCAATCTAATATTTTTACCATTGTATGTTATAGACTTCTTTTCCCGGGCTGCTTTCAGGATTTTCTCTTTGTCACTAAGACTTGTAAATTTTACTATTAGATGACGGGGTGTGGACCTATTCTTGTTGATTCTGAGGGGGGTTCTCTGCACCTCCTGGATTTTGATGCTTGTTCCCTTTGCCATATCAGGGAAATTCTCTACAATAATTCTCTCCAATATACCTTCTGCTCCCCTCTCTCTTTCTTCCTCTGGAATCCCAATTATTCTAATGTTGTTTCGTCCTATGGTGTCACTTATCTCCTGATTTCTCCCCTCATGGTCCAGTAGCTGTTTGTCCCTCTTTTGCTCAGCTTCTTTATTCTCTGTCATTTGGTCTTCTCTATCACTAATTCTTTCTTCTGCCTCATTTATCCTAGCAGTAAGAGCCTCCATTTTTTATTGCACCTCATTAATAGCTTTTTTATTTTTTCAACTTGGTTAGATTTTAGTTTTTTTTATTTCTCCAGAAAGGGCTTTTTTATCTCCAGAGAGAATTTCTCTAATATCTTCCATGCCTTTTTTGAGCCCGGGTAGAACCTTGAGATTCGTCATTCTGAACTCTAGATCTGACAAATTACCAATGTCTGTATTGATTAGGTCCCTAGCCTTTGGTACTGCCTCTTGTTTTTTTTTCTTGTGGTGAGTTTTTCTGCCTTGTCACTTTTTCCAGATAAGAGTATATGAAGGAGCAAATAAAATACTAAAAGGGTGGCAAAGACCCCAGGAAAATGCCCTTTAACCAAATCAGGAGAGACCCCAAATCATGGGGCGGGGGGGAGAAAGAGGAAGAAAAGAAGTTCAGAAAAAAAAAAAGAAAACAAATAAAGAAAAAATATAAAAAAGAAAAAAAAAAATATATATATATATGTTAGACTGGTGACTAGAACAGGGTCACCCACTTAATTGTGTGGTATTTTGGTCTCTTTGAAGACATTACCTCCCAAAATTTTAAAGAATGAAAAAGGTATATAAGAGTAAACACAGTGAAGGGATGGAATATGCCTATAAAGATGAAAAACAAATTTTTTTTTTAATATCTAAAAAAAAGGAGTTGATTAAGTTGGTTGGGAGAATAAAGAAAAAGAAAGTGGGGAGAATTTGCTCAGGCTGGAGACTAGAACAAGCCCGGAACTAGATTTAGGGTATATTTTGATCCACTAGAGGAAGTTGTACCCCACATTTTTTAGAAGAAAAAAACCCTTATGTGAATACAAAAAATAAAGTTAAATAGTATGAAGGATAAAATATGACTATAATAATGAAGGTTCAAAAAAGATTATTATTTTTTTGGAAAGGCATTGTTAAGATAAACTAGTTAAAAAATGTTAAAAAAACAAAAGGGTAAAAGTTAAAAAAATTAGCAGAAAAAGAGAAAAAGGCAAAAAAATAAAATTAAAGAAAAAATTAAATTAACTGCAAGACTAAAGAATCAAGGGGAGAAAGCCATGAATTCCGTGCTTTGCTTTCTCCTCCTCTGGAGTTCCGCTGCTCTCCTTGTTAAGTGAACTTGGTCTTGGCTGCATTTTTTGTTGATCTTCTGGGGGAGGGGCCTATTGTAATAATTCTCAAGTGTCTTTGCCCAAGGCAGAGCTGCACCACCCTTATCAGGGGCTGGGCTAAGTGATCCACTCGGTTTGCCTTTCGGGAGCTTTTGTTCCCTGAACGCTTTCCGTAGAGTTCCGGAGGACGGGAATGAAAATGGCGACCTCCCAATCTCCGGCCCAGAGGAGCCGAGAGTTCAGGGCCCCACTCCTCAGTGCGCCCTCAGAGAAAAGCACCCAATTGTTCCCGTCTCCCTGGCCTCTGGTTGTGCTTGGAGAAAAGCACTCAGTCGCTTCTGTCTCCCTCGCCTCCGGCCGCACTCCGAGCTCACCCAGCCTGTGTCCGGTTCAAGGTAGCCCCGAGCTGAGAGCTCACTCCTCGGCTCTGTCTCTGTAGCCAGCTTCCCCGCTCCGATACCTGCTAGCTCTGCGACACTCAGACACCTCCGATCCTTCTGTGACCCTGTGGGACCTGGGGCCACGCTGACCCCACGTGGGCTTCACCCCGGTTTAGCCTCTGGAGCGATGTCCCTCCGTGGAGCAGACTTTTAAAAGTCCCAATTCAGTGCTCCTTGCTCCGCCACTTGCGGGGAGCCGGCCCCTCCCCCGTGGTCTATCCTCCCATCGCTTTCAATTCACTTCTCCGCCAGTCCTACCTTTCAGAAAGTGGTCGATTTTCTGTTTCCAGAATTGCTGTTCTTCCTCTCTTCGATCTCCCATTGGATTTGTAGGTGTTCGCAATGGTTTGATAAGCTATCTAGCTGATCTCTTGCTACCTGGTGTAGTCTCAGCTGCTACTTCTCCGCCATCTTGACTCCTCCTTCTTCTTCTGAGTATTTTATGACTAAAAAAATTAAAATGGTAGGAGTATCTCAACCAATAAATATAAGATTCTTTACACATAATTTTAATTTTTTTATTTAAATTCAATGTAATTAACATATAGTACAATACTAGTTTCAGAGGCAGAATTTAGTGATTCATCAGTTGCATATAATACCCAGTGATCATTACTTCAAGTGCCCTCCTTGATGCACATCACACAATTACCCCATCACCTCACCCACCCCACCTCCAGCATCCCTCAAATTGTTTTTTATACTTAAGAGTCTCTTATTCATCTTATTTTATTTTTCCTTCCCTTCCCCTATTTATCTGTTTTATTTTTTACATTCCAAATATGAGTGAAATCATATAGTATTTGTCTCTCTCTGACTGGCTTATTTCACTTAGCATAAGTGAAATAGTTCCATCCATGTTGTTGCAAATGGCAAGATTAAATTCTTTTTTATGGCTGAGTAATATTTCTCTGTGTGTTTGTGTGTATTCATCTCTTCTTTATCCATTCAGTGTCGATGGACATTTGGGCTCTTCCCATATTTTGGCTATTGCTGGTATATTGTGGACATGTTGCTATAAACGTTGGGGTGCATGTACCCCATCAAATCACTATGTATCCTTTGGAGAAGTACCTCATAGTACAATGGCTGGGTCATATGGTAGCTCTATTTTTAACTTTTTGAGGAACTGCCATACTGTTTTCCACTGTGGCTGCACCAGCTTGCATTCCCACCAACAGTGTAAGAGGGGTCCCCTTTCTCTGCATCATAGTCAAAATCTGTTATTTCCTGAGTTGCTCATTTTAGGCATTCTGACTGGTGTGAGGTGGTATCTCATTGTGGTTTTGATTTTTATTTTCCTATTGCCGAGTGATGCTGAACATTTTTTTCATGTGTCTGTTGGTCATTTGTATATTGTCTTTGGAGAAATGTTTTGTTCATGTCTTCTGCCTATTTCTTGACTAGATTTTTAGTTTTGGGGTGTTGAGTTTGATAAATCTTTATAGATTTTGGACACTAGCCCTTTATCTCATAAGACATTTGGAAATACCTTCTCCCATTCCAAAGGTTGCCTTTTAGTTTTGTTGACTGTTTCCTTTCCTGTCCAAAAGCTTTTTATCTTGATGAAGTCCTAATAGTTCATTTTTGCTTTTGTTTCTCTTGCCTTTGCAGATGTGTCTAGCCAGAAATTGTTGCAGCTGAGGACAAAGTGGTTGTGCCTATGTTCTCTAGGATTCCTGTCTCACATTTAGTTCTTTCATCCATCTTGAGTTTATTTTTATGTATGGTGTAAGAAAGTGATCCAATTTCATTCTTCACCATTTGTTGAAGAGACTTTTTTTCATTGAATATTCTTTTGTTTTGTCAAAGATTAGTTAATCATAGAATTGAGGGTACCTTTCTGGCTTCTCTATTCTGTTCCCTTGATCTATCTGTTTTTGTGCCAGTACCATACTGTCTTGATGATTACAGCTTTGTAATACAGCTTGAAATCTGGAATTATGATGTCTCCAGCTTTGGCTTTCCTTTTGGCCATTTGGGGTCTTTTCTTGTTCCATGCAAATTTTAGGATTGTTTCTTCCAGTGCTATGAAAAAGACCGATGATGTTTTGGTAGGGATTGTATTGAATGTGTAGATTGCTTTGGGTAGCATAGACATTTTAACAATATTTGTTTGCCCCGCTGTGAGCATGGAATATTTTTTCACTTATTGTGTCTTCCTCAATTTCTTTCATAAGTGTTCTATAGTTTTCAGAGTACAGATCCTTTACTTCTTTGGTTCAGTTTATTCCCAGGTATCTTATAGTTTTTGGTGCAATTGTGAATGGGATCAATTCCTTGACTTCTCTTTCTTCTGCCTCATTGTTGGGGTATAGAAATGCAACTGACCTCTGTGCATTGCTTTTATATTCTATGACTTTGCTGAATTCCCATATGAGTTCTAGAAATTTTTGTGTGGAGTTTTTTGGGTTTTTTGCACAGACTGTCATGCTGTCTGTGAAGAGTGAGAGTTTGACTTGACTTCTTTGATGATTTGGATACCTTTCGTTTCTTTTTGTAGTCTCATTGCTCAGGCTAGGACTTCCAGTGTTACATGTTGAACAACAGTGGGGAGAGTGGACATCCTTATGTTCCTGACCTTATGGGAAAAGCTTTCAGTTTTTCCCCATTGAGGATGATATTTGGTGTGGGTTTTTCCTATATGGCTTTTATGATATTGAGGTATACTCTTTCTATCCCTACTCTGTGCAGTTTTAATCAAGGATTAAAGGTTTAATCAAGGATTAAAGGATGCTGTATTTTATCAAATGCTTTTTCTGCGTGTATTGAGAGGATCATATGGCTCTTGTTCTTTCGTTTTTTAATGCAGTATATCACATTCATTGATTTGCAGATGTTTAACCACCCTTGCAGCACAGGAATAAATCACACTTGGTCATGGTGAATAATCCTTTTAATTTACTGTTGGATCCTATTAGGTAGTATCTTGGTGAGAATTTGTGCATCCATATTCATCAGGGATATTGGTTTATAATTCTCCTCTTTGGTGGAGTGTTTATCTGTTTTGGGGATCAAGGTAATGCCGGACTCTCAGAATAAGTTTGGAAGTTTTCCTTCCTTTTCTATTTTTTGAAAGTTTTAGGGGCACCTAGGTGGCTCAGTGGGCTAAGCCTCTGCCTTTGTCTCAGGTCATGATTCCAGGGTCCTGGGATCAAGCCCCCCATTGGGCTCTCTGGTCAGTGGGGAGCCTGCTTCCCCCTCTCTCTCCCTGCCTCTCTGCCCACTTGTGATCTCTGTCAAATAAATAAATAAAATCTTTAAAAAAATAAAGTTTCAGAAGAATAGGTATTATGTTTTTACACCCAAAATTTTTACTGTACTCAAAGCAACAATACATTGAAAACTTGGATTCATTTTTAATAAGGCCACCGAAAAAATATCAGTTATATTATTATACTTTAGTTTGATGATTCACACAAAACATTTTATTATTTCTCTTCACATTGGATTTGTTTCACTTTATTTTAAATTTTGTGAATTTTGTGTAAATTTTGTTAATTAAATAGTATATGCTCATATTAAAAAATAAACAGCACAAAAGAATGTAGAGTAAAAAAGATATTCCTCATCCCAACTCTGTTTCCTAGGATCATGATACCTAGTTACCAGTTTCTATTTTGCTTGTTTGATTACAAGATGTAACCAGCAATTGAAACACACTCCACTCTACCATTTTTTTCAGTACATGATGGAAATATTTCCATATTAGTATTTGCAGGCCTGCTTCATTTTTCAAAAGCTAAATAGCATTGCAATGTATGGATGTACCATAATTTATATAACTAATTTCCTAGAAGAAAAGATTTCCAAAATGTTGCATTATGGTGATACTGTACTTGAACAGTGTGCACACCATGGGATACTCATGATACTACTAATGATATCCTCATATGTTTTTTGTAAAATACGTATTTCAAATTACCTTTATTTTTCAGTAAAATAAATTATATAATTCTTGTGTCATAATTACAGATTATCCCTGAATTACATGAGTAGTTCAGTTAGGATCACAAATCTGTAGCAAAGTCTGGAGATACTATCTCTAATCTGGTGATTCCAAAAAATGTATTTTGTGGCATTTTAGGGTAATGCTTAGTTGAACAAAATAACATATTTCAATGCCTTTCCTCACTGTTCTCTCTCTTCTAAATCAAACCAGAAAATAATCAAATGGTAATTTTTTCAGTCCCCTTAAGACTATTATACAACCAGTACCATTCTTGATGCACTGGAAAGAAGCTAATTCATTAATGTGATGCTCTGCATGAAGGCTTAATTCTTACCAAGAAGCTTGCTATAAAAATAACACTACTTATGAGTGGCTGTTGTGTACATTATAAATACTGTAGGGGAGGTAATAAATATTGAGCTTTCTTCTTCTAGGGTTATTTTTCTGAGTATAAACAATTTCCATAAAAGTACTATAGAAAAGGAACCTAAGGAGAGAGAGAGGGCAAATCACCAAAATTTACCTAATATTATCCCTAATCTCCCAATCCCCCTCGATGTCTATTTTTATCTACACTTTACTTATGAAAAATTCGGATTCAGAGATACCATTTTCTCCAATGTCACATTTAGTGCCAAAGAAAAGATTCAAATTCACATCTGCCTGTCTCTGATATTCAGGAAGAGCTTTAAGGTCTCCTATAAAGATAAAAAAGATATCACAGTGTCACACAGCAACTCAAACTGGCAAAGATCTCCATTGCCAAGGTTCACACTTCACTTTTCTTCTATAAGCTTATAAATTCAAATTTTATTTTATCAGAAAAATAATAAATCATGGAGTACATCTCTTTGCTGGAATCCAACTACTGTCAAATTCAACAGATCATAATGTGTCACAATTAGATATAAAAGAGTATAATTTGATAGAATTAATAAAAATAATAACTACTGTTCTTTGGTAAAAATCCTCTTATTTATCTACCTTGATTAATATGTGCATTCTCTGGAGTGCTCTGTTACTTATGTGTTATCTTTTTTCTTTCTTTCAAGTCTTCTCTGTTCTTAAACTTCCTGTTATTATTTTATCTAACAAAATATAGTTCAAATCTATCAAAGTGTGCCCCTTTACATTCATAAAGTAGGGTTTAGTCTCTAAAAAAATGTTCTCTCCATAATTTCAATTTGAGACTACATTGAAATCCAGGAATGTATCATGTGCTCAAGTTCTCAGTATCATGAATTTAATTATTTTAGTAAGTTTATTGTCTTCTAATGTGCCTTATTTAGGCCTTCTTTAATTTTTTGTTCTTATCAGACCCTTTACCCAACTGGAGAATTCAGGTCAATTTAACACACAATTTGTCCTCTCTTTTCTTTACAGAAACTGTCAAAGGAACCAGATCACACTGAGCCAGCTTGACTTTGAGCTAACAAATCTACTTTACCTTTTACTTTTAAACATTATAATGTATTTTGCATAGATTAGATTTTTTGCACGGTATTTCAATTTTGCTTCATTAAAATAACTACATAAGAAATGAAAAATCCAGAGATTTGTAATATGTGCCTACATGGACTTATACAAAGGAATGTGCATTTATGAATTGCCTATAATTAGTGAAAGTAGGCATATTTTGTTCTTCACTATCCAAGATTATCCAGAGTTTCAAACTATTTAGTGAAAGCTTTGAAATAGAATTCAAATAATTTCTCTTTTAAAATTAAATCTCTATAAAATTAAATCACTAATGAAAGAGAGCAGATGGATATTTGCATATAATTTTAATAAAAATGGATTCCAAATTTCTATGACAATAGATTGAGTTCAAAAATAAAAGAGAGGGGTGCCTGGGTGGCTCAATCAGTTGAGTGTCTAACTCTTGATTTTGGCTCAGGGATGTGAGATTCAGCCCTGCAGAGGGCTCCATGCCACCGTGGGTGTGGAGCCTGCTTGGGATTCTCTCTCTTCCTCTCCCTTTGCCCCTCCCCCCAAACCCCCTGCTCATGCTTATCCTCTCTCTCTCTCTAAAAAACTAAAAATTAAAATTAAAAAATGCACATGATTTAACATAATAAGTGGCATATATGGTATTTCTTAAAATTACTATTAAATACCTCAAATTCCAGTATAGTCTACCTCGCAGAAGTATAAAAATCTTGCTCAAAAATCAGCATGCCATAAAATAAGCTAATGTTAATATTGCAATCCATGTAATTTTTAAATGAACCAGAATAATATTTAAATTGGCAAAAAGTTTATAGTCACTGTTTAAATTTGTGAACTTTTGGGCACCTTGGTGGCTCTTTCCATTAAGCATCTGCCTTCAGCTCAGGTCATGATTCTAGGGTCCTGGGATCGAGTCATGCATTGGCCTCCCAGCTCAGTGGGGAGTCTGCTTCTCCAACTGCCCCTCACCCCACTCAGTGTTCTCTCTCTCAAATAAATAAAACCCTTAAAAAATAAATTGTGAACTGTCCAAAAAGATAATTATATATAAAACCCAATTAAGTTTTATTTATATTTTAAAATATAATGATTGAGTGATAACAGGAACCCCCCCAAAATTTATAATAAAATTGGAAAGTCAAATGAGCACAAAATAAACGGCAGCCATAGAGTAAAAAAAACACAAATAAACAAACAAATAAAACAATGAATTTCCTTAACTCAATTCAAAGAGGATCTCAATGTGACATGTCCAAAAACTGTAAGATATTATTTGTTAGAAACTAAGAGATACAGTAAATAAATAAATAAAGGAAAATGTATTCCCTGCAATCCTTAATAATATTTGACAAGGGAGCCAAGACTACTCAATGAGAAAAGGACAATCTGCAATAAATGGTGATAGGAAAACTGGGCAACCACATACAGAAAAATGAACTTGGACCCACCTTGCACAAAAATTAACTTGAAATGGATTAAAGGCTTAAACTAAAACCTGAAACCACAAAAGCCCTAGAAGAAAACAGGAACAAAGCCACGAGAAAGAAGGAGGTTTAATCCTGCCATTTGTGACAACATAGGTGGGTCATGAGGCCATTATGCTAAATGAAATAAGTCTGACAGAGAAAGACAAATATTGCATATCACCTCTATGTGGAATCTAAAAAAGCCAAATTCATATAAACAGAGAGAAGAATGGTTGTTACCAGTTGCTGGCAGGTAGGAGGAATGGGGAGACACTGGTTAAAGAATATAAACTTCCAGGTAGAAGGTGAGTAAGCTCTGGCAGTCTAATGAACAGCATTATGATGATAGCTGATAAAACTGTATTATACACTTGAAAGTTGATTAGAGAGTATAACTTAAATGTTCTCACACAGAAAAAAGGAGATGGTAATCATGGGATGCGAGGGAGGTGTTAGTGAACGCTAGGGTGGGAATCATATCCAACATGTAAGTGTATCAAATTAACATGGTATACACCTTAAACTTACACAATGTTATATGTCAATTATATTTCAATGAAGATGGGAAAAAAAGAGGAAATATCATAAAGGAATTAAGCATCCAAAATAAAGAATATAAAAGAAACAGTGAAGTAAAAACTCCAATACAACTTACTAACAATAAGAACAAATAAATGCCAGGCTAATCTCATAAAAATAATTTGCAATTCCCCTTTGTTCTCAGAAACAGTTAAAAGGTCATTAGAATTATCTGTTACCTAAAGGAACTGTACTATTATCCAAAACTGCTTATTCAAACCTGTATTCCTTAAATAAGGAGTGTATTTTGACAACTTTATTTCTTCTATGGTAATTTTCTGCTTAGATTTCTACCCTAATAGGATCAGTTCTTGTTATGTATATTTATTCTAGAAAAATCACACATGATATCCATATTATCAAAATTATGTGCAAAGGATTCATGATTCTTTGAGATAACTCTTTGATAGGTAATTTCTCCATTATCATTTTTTCTTTATGAATTTGTTCTTTCTCTACTTTTTTCCTTGATTTAGTAGGTTGATTTATTTTGCAGTTACTATGAAGATCTGACTCTTGAATTTAAAAGGTTTACAATTTTTTTCTATTTTCAAATTCATTGATTTAAATCATTATGAAATAATAACACAACAATAATCAAAATTCAATGGGTGTTGACTGTCAGTCAAGTACAGTCCTAATATTCTGCTATGTAGGTATTCCTAAGTCAGTTTCATGGTAAGTACAGGTAAGTTTAGGAAACTTAAAAATATGCTATGACACATGGTTAAAATATAATATAGGCAGTATTTGAACATCTTCCACTTTCAAATATTGAATGCCTTTTGATTCAAAATCTACCTATTCTATGCAACTTTACCATCCAACTCTTTAAGACACTTTTGTTTAACTACAGAGCAATCAAACCTAAAGTTAACTAAATACATTAAAACAAATGAAAAAGTCAGCAGTTAATTTGTTATTCTTTGATTTTGGATATCTTCATCAATAGACCTGATTAGCTATACAATAATTTGTTTAATAATTTACCCACCTCTCTGCCAAAGTGAATCAGTAAACAAATGTAGAATTTATTTCATATAGACTTACTCTCTTAGAGATTATTTTGTTAATTTATTATCTTATAAATTCTTCAACTATACTTGCCAGAAAGTAGAATTAGTATCCTTATCACATAAATGTGGGTTTTGAAGATCATAAAGGTTATGACTTTCTTAAAACTGAACTTAAGAATCCCAATTCAGAGTACAGTCCTTATTCCACTCAAGTATATTTCCCCAGGGCTGGTCAGAAAATGAAAAAGAATAAAGGTTAGCAATATAGCAACTGTCAATATTTTCTTACTTTTTCAACCAAAGTTTTAAGACAAAGAGATTGGGGGGTGAGCAGGGAGTGGGGAGAGAAAGAGAAGAGATTTCTATACCCTTCTTATTTAAAAGTTTTTTGTTAAACTTAAATTTTCACCTTCATTTATTTTATTTATTAAGTGTATGAAATATTAATGTCATTAATTTAAAATGACACATTTTATTTAAATGATTTAAAAGTCACAACTGGGTTTTTTTAAGTATACTTAGTGAAGTGTCATCCCCAGTGCATTTTCTTCCTGTTTCTATCCCGCCATTCTTTGTGCTATTCTCCCACCCATATCCTGTAGATAATCATTTCCATTTGTTTCCGGCTTAAATTTCTTTTTTTTTTTTTAATTTTGTGCAGTGGGGTACATATATTCTTTTTTTTCTTTCTTTCTTCATGAAAGGGAATGTATAATAAATAATCTCTTGCATTCTGCTTTGATCACTTAGCAATGTATATTCTAAAAATCATTCTACATCATTTGATACATCTTTCCCATTGTAGTCAGTTTGGTGGGTTGGGGTATGTTCAACCATTCCCCTTTGTTTAGACATATAGGTGGTTTCTAATTTTTGCAATTAAAAACAGTGCTGCAATAAATACACGTGTCAATATATTTTTGTTTTGTTCAGGTTTACTCCTAGAAGTGGGATTGCTAGGTTGTTTGGGAGCTTTCTTACATATTTTATATTCTCTTCCAAATGAATGGTACCGGTATGCATTCCCACCACACTAGTGTCTGTTGCCTCACACATACACTGAGAGATATGTTGTCATACTTTTAATTCTCATCTATCTGACATTTCACTAATCTGGTAAGAAACGTATCTCCATAGTTTTAGGATTCTGTGGTTTCCATACCTCTGCTGAGAGTCCACATCTGTTAATGCATACTGTCCACTTTTTCCTTTAGAGACTTTAAACATACTAATCCATTATTTTATATTCTCTGTCTGATAGCTTCAGCTCTGGGTGATCTAGAAGTCTGGTTCTGTTTATTTCCATTTCTTTAATGTGGAGGTTCCCTTTTTTTGTTGTTGTTGTTGAAAGCTGGGCATTGTATGTAGAATAGTAAAGATTCAGGTTAAAAAAAAATCTATATCCATGCCTAAATCTATCTGTGTCAGGAAATATGCATTCTTCTGCTGCTAGGATTTTGTTGAGTATTTGGTAAGAATTAAGTTAATCATTGAGACTCGAGCTGTTTTCAGATTTTGTTCTTGCTAAGGTTATCCTTAGTGCACAAGTGACCCAAATTTTTCCAGCATCATTTTGTGCCTATGAAAAGATTAGGTTATTGGAGGAATTTTTGTAATGTTTCTGTTTTGCCCTCACATTTAGACTTTCCCTACTAGCCCAAACCTCAGAGAGTGCCTCTCTCCAAACTCGTGCTCCACTTGCAGTGGTAGACTGCTATTTATTGGTACTCAAAGCTTGCCAAGGTGGTATGGAGAGTGGTAAGGTGAAGGGGCATGAATAAACTTCATTTTAGTATTAAACTTTGGTCCTTATTCCCTCAATTTTTATTTATTTTAATAGGTGAATTAAGCCTACCCACATGTATTGATATATATTATATCATATATTGATATATATATGAGATATATATCATATATTGATATATATTATATTATAATATATTTGGTCTCAATTCTGCTAAACCATTTTATAATTATATTTCTTATGTAAAATGTATTATTTGTTTGTTTGTTTGTTTGTTTTTAATCTGTGTTTGTCAAGTAAGGATGTTTATAGTTTTCTCCCAATGATTTCCTTTGGATTTCTACCTTTTAAATTGTAGTAAACTTATTTTCTTAGTTAAATCTTACTTTTTAACTTGTTCTATCTTAAACTGAATAATTTGTACCTTGTCCTTTCCAAATTCAAAACAACTATTAATTATTAGTATTTGGAAATGAAAATCAGAATACTCAGAAATTTCCAAATCATTAATTATGCTTTATTTTCATAACACTTTATTTACATTTCTCATAATTAAAAATATTGTTTAGTAGCATTTATATGGAACTGAGTACTAGGAAATTATTAGACACTGATAAATGGTGGATTAATATTGATATTGAAACAATATCACATTGGATATCCTAGCAAGCTTATCAGGACTGCCTTAAGGACAATTTTGCATTCAAATGTTGTTATTTTTGAAATAACACTCATAAGATTTGTATAAAGTATACTCTATTTGCACGTTTATTTATTTATTTATTTATTCAAAGATTTTATGTATTTGAGAAGGAAAGAGTGCAGAGAGAGAGAGAGCATGAGCAGGGGGATGGGCAGAAGGAGAAGCAGACTTCCCACAGAGCAGAGAGCCAACATAGGGCTCAATCCCAGGATGCTAGGATTATGAACTGAGCAAAGGCAGATGCTTAAACGACTGACCCACCCATGTGCCCCTATCTGCACATTTATTAATATTCATCTTATTTGCAGCAATGACTGACCATTAGCAACAAACAGGGTCACAAAAACTTGTAACCATTACAAGCAATTTCTTGGATGAACTGGTTACTATCAAAATACTTTTTAGGGCATGTGGGTGGCTCTGTTGTTAAGCATCTGACTCTTAATTTTGGCTCAGATTGTGATCTCAGGGTTCTGAGATGGAGCCCTGTGTTGGGCTCTACACCAGGCATAGAGCCTGCTTAAGATTCTCTCTCTCCGTTTCCCTCTGTCCCTCCCCACACCCCTTTCAAAAGTTAATTAATTAATTAATTAAAATATTTTTAAATGTAAAATACAGATTTTTTTTACTTCTATTTTCTAAGTTGGTATTTTCTTTCTGATTAACAATGAACATAATTATATAGTATATTTTGGACAAATGTCTGCAGAAAGAAAAACTACAGCAGCTTAATGATAGGAAATAAACTGTCCTGACAAAATACATCCTGCTTATAAGCCCTTTTGAAGACTTCTGATCCTTCACTTACTATGAATTCCAGGGATTTATTATAAAATAGTTAAAATTAAGCTGTCTGAGATCCTTTTTGAACAGAGAAGTTTAGTGAATAAATTCATTATTAAATTAAATTAATCACATAATTGTCTTCAAGGTAAATATAACTTGGTGACTCCTACTTTTTATTTAAAAAAATCCCACCTTTTATTTAATGGTATTTTAGGTAAATTGTTTTATTTCTATAGTACAGATGTTATTATTTTGATGAAATTTTATATATCATAATTTATCTGTATTGAACCTCAGCTTAAATCTCACACCTTATACAAAAGTTAACTCAATATGGAAAAAATGTTTGAGTACTAAATATAAAAGTATAAAGCATTCAGAAGTAAAAATAGAAGAAAATCTTTCAGACCTAGGGTTTAGTAAAGAATTCTTAGGTATAAGGCCAAGAGCACAATTTATACAAGAAAAAAATGGATAAATTGGACTTCATTAAAATTAAAAATCTTTTCTCTGCCAAAGACTTTGTTAAGAAAATGGAAAGATGAGCTATAGACTGCAAAATATTTAAAAACCATGTATCTGACGTAGTTATTTATATCCAGAAAAAATCACTGAAAAGACTATACAGATGGCAAATATGCATAGAAAAGGATGCTCAGCATCACTAGCCATAAGAGAAGCATACATTAAGACCATGATGGACCATCTCTACACACCTGTTAGAATGAATAAATTTTTTAAAGTAAGGATAACACAAAATGCTGGCAAGGATGTGGCAAAACGGACTCTCTCATACTTTGCTTCTGGGAATATATAATGAAACAGATACTCTGGGAACCAGTTTGGCAGTTTCTTATAGACCTAAATATGTAACCATCACATAGCCTGGACATCACACTTCTGGGCTTTAACACCACAGAAATGAAAGCTTACATGTTTTGGCTACTTGTTACTATGTTAACAGAATAATTTTTCTTTTCCTACAGGGGGGAAAACTTTTTATTTTCAAACACATGTCTTTTAAGAAACTTAGTACCCACATTATAGTTATTTCTATTTTTTTGCTCTCATCCTATTTTGGAATGTGTTGTATTTTTCAAAGGTTTTGACCAAATTTGGGCCAAAAAGAAAAATGTATGAATAGAAAAATAGTTTCTAAAATACAGGTCAAAAATTTAAATTATTATAGGGATGCCTGGGTTGCTCAGTTGGTTAAGCGGCTGCCTTCGACTCAGGTCATGATCCCAGCATCCTGGGATCGAGTCCCACATCGGGCTCCTTGCTCAGCAGGGAGCCTGCTTCTCCCTCTGCCTCTGCTGCCACTCTGTCTGCCTGTGCTCGCTCGCTCTCTCTCCCTCTCTCTCTGACAAATAAATTTTTAAAAAATTTAAAAAATCTAAATTATTATATTAAACAATGGAGGAGAATATATTCACCTAAACATCTATATATTTAATTGTGGTGGAAATATATATGGAGAGAAAGACTATGGAGCTTATAATGTCTGTATTATGCAACTATAACTGACGTATATTGACAGATTCATGACAAGAATTATAGGAATGAAAAAATATTGACACCAAAAACCTAAATGCCTGTTGGATATTGCTGTTTACAAACCTCTGTTAGGTATGATGGGTAGGGAGAGACAAAAGAAGTAAGAAAATGGTTGCTATTATTTAGGAGCTTTGTGGTTAATTGTTGCAAACAAATGTAACACAACAACAACAAAAAAAGAGAAAACAAATAGTTAAGGAATATAATTAAATGTTAATCTTTGAGTACTATTTTGTAAATTGCATTACTGACCACAACTGCTTGCCAAGAATTGGTATAACAATAGAACTATGAGCTGAGTTCACTTTTTACAATGTCATAAGCCCAGAGAGTTCATTACAGAGAAACAAGCCTTTCTGGTATCTTGTCAATAAGGTACAGAAACAGAGAGTGAGTCAGGAAAGGATGAGGTTGGAGAACTTTACCATCATGCATGCTAGAACATGAGTTCCGCCAAGGGGAGAATTGTGTCTTATTTGTCTTTAGGAAATTAAAATAAGGTAGGAGAGATAAATATTTACAGAAATTACTAGTTCTCAGGTATAATAGAAAATTTAAATAAAATGTGATCTTTAAAGAATTAGACTCATTGCAACTGCAGAAAAGGCTTCACATTTGAACTAGCTTTGAAGATTAACAAAAGAATAGATGAGAGAATATTTCATTGAGATAAAGACATACCATAATAAATGGCACCAAGTCAGATAAACCTAGCAGAACATTTGGAGGCCCAGGACAGTGTGTGATGCTGTGAGAACTGCAATTGGAAACGGAGGTTAAGTTGTACAATGACTAAAAGATAGTAAAGGACCATATGTAGTACAGACTTTAAAACAGAAGAGTGATATATGATTAAATCTGTATTTTAGGGGGAAAAATTGTATTAGAAAAATGTGTGAAACAAAGGATAATAAATTCAAGGAGTCAAATTAAGAAGCAATTATAGCAATAGGCCAGATTATATGAAGTAAGAGAAAATTAGGAGAGCAGGGGAAATATATGGGAAAGATATGGAAACTTATGTAAACAATTTTACATATGGGATGGAGTGCAATTGAGAGGACAAGTCTAAATATATGACTATACACTTTGGAAGTAGCAGCTGTAGCTATAAACCAGATGAATTCTGAAAGAATATAATAAACATATATAAGGCTATAAACTTACAGCACTAGCTACTGGGAAAAGAAACACAGGAAGGGGAGGGAAAGGATGTACTAGGAGGGAAGAAGAGGATCATAGTAAGAGTCAACAAATATTTGCTAAGCTTACTTGGCCTTACTCATCATACTTTTCACTGAAAACACCCATGAATGCTTTATTGTCTCTTGCCCTCAAGGAGTTCCTGCTTTCGTTTTTAAAATTACATTAAAATTATAATAAACATAATATATGTTAAAATAGAAAAATCAATAAAGTTTCCACAGAACAAAGAAGCTGTTTATACCTGTAATGAGAGGTGGAGAAGCTAAACAATTATAGAAGGGAGTTGATATTTAAATAAATCTGCTTGAAAGTTTATAAGTTTTATTACACGTAGACTTTGTGATAATTAAACCATCATTTATATAAATTCTAATGATACAAATTTCTAGAGCTCCAGATAATGCAGTGACAACCCATATATTTGTATATGAAAAGTACTAGTTTGGCTTATATTCTATGTAAATTAAAAATAGTTAAAAGAAAGAAAACTATATACATTCAAGAAGCAATTATATCTTGGGAATTTATAGACCAGATTCTGCTTCCTCTTATTTATACACACTCATTAAAGCATTAGTGTATTAACTGTGGCATGTAGATGAACTTGAATGAAAACTAATGAACCAAACAAGAACCACAGGCCCAAATGAGATAAAATATTTCTTGCTTCTGTCTTGCTGACAAGCAAAAGCAAATCATTTAATGCCTTGGAAATCCCTCTTCATCCAAAAATCAATTTGCCATAGCTTCTGATAACAGATTTTTATGCAATCAAACTAAAATGATTAAATTCATTTCATAAAATAATTTCTTGACTTTCATATGCAGCATAATATTCAACTTCAAATGCATGGAAAAATAAGTATCTGAGATACCTGAATTCTAAAAGCCACATTTATGAATTCCATTGAGCAAAGAAAATTATTTTCCTTCTCATTAAATCACCTCATTCTAATTTTAATTTCTTTGACTTGTCACAAAAAATATAAGTATCTGAGAAGTAGCCTTAAACAAAATATGCAGTTGTGCTATATTCAACCCTCAGAAAGTAGGCTTTGATCCTACTCTGGGTATCAGGAATGCATAAAAATGATGCCGGATAATTTACTTAGTTCTAGGCAGCAGAAAGTGGCATGACATAAAGAAGCAATTAACTAACTCACTTCCAAGCCCTGATTTTTTGTATTGAGTATCTACATCTTTTTTTAAAAGATTTTATTTATTTGAGAGAGAAAAAGAATGAGAAAGAGGGAGCATGAGAGAGGAGAGGTCAGAAGGAGAAGCAGACTCTCGGCTGAGCATGGAGCCTGATGCAGGACTCCATTCCAGAACTCCAGGATAATGACCTGAGCTGAAGGCAGTTGCTTAATCAACTGAACTACCCAGGCGCTCCTCTACACCTTTTAATATGAAAAACAAAAACATAAAAAAACAGTGTCAGCGATAACACATGGAGTCTGTTCAAGCTCAGGATTGCTGTGTTCCCCATTCTGAAACAGCGAAATTAGAGGGACCAGAGGGAATCCTAAGGAAGCACAGTCTCCAGTACTGCCTACTCTTACCTTTAGCCATGCCAACCTTAGAATATGGTTTAAGGTATAAATAATCATATATACTTAGATTTGGGAGCATGTCCATATCATGAAGTCCTATCCTTCCTCCCAAAACTCAAGAAATGTCTTTAAAGAATACCTGGATGCCTCCATCATGTGGGATCTAATCTTTAGCACATTGTGAATAAAACATTTGCTCCCATATTTAACACTGTTCTGGCCCTGGGAATCCATCTCCACGTCTCCTGGATTTTCTTCTCAAAGAAAGTATTGCCTGAATCCAGATGCTGTGAGTCTGTGGTTTCTGAATCTGCTATCATCTAAATCTGAACTGAATGGTAGACTTGAGTATCTAAATAGTACAAAAGGTAAATTCACTACACAAATCCTTCTTCTCAGGATGAATACAGTAGAATCCTGCAGAAAAAAAAAATGTATTGTTGCTAGCAGTGCAATGTCATTCCTGCTTTTTTTTTTCTGTATCATCTACAGTTGTTGTGGCTCATCTCTGATAATCTGACAGAATTGAGTCATGTATTTTTCTATTTTATTGCTATGAAGGTTTTTTCTTTTTTAAGTGGGGGAAGTCAAACCAGAAGTGTAGAGATTGTTTGTGAACTTACTCCCTTAATTTGTGACTCCTAACAGGCACATGGTATGGGCCTCCACTGTCACAATTATCAGTACTCTTATGGAGCCAAATCCAGTACCATTTCTCAACTTCCACTTACACAGTAAGTCAGCCATGTCTGACACAACTAATCATTCATTCTTTCTTTGTTCAAATACTGTCCTTACTGGACATCAGGACTGATTTCTCTCAATATTCTAACTCTGGCCTCATGAGTCCAATCTCTAAGTCACTCCCTATCATTTCAACTCTAGTCACTGGACTGTAAATAGCTGACTTGCACTAATGTTGTCCACATTTATGGCTGCAGCTCTGATTCCTCCCTTGAAATTCAGACATGTGTCCCTTATCTTCCTATGTATGCGTAATGGGTATCACAGGTCTAAACACAACCCTGTGTTCTCTCCCTTAAACATGTGCTTCCAATAGTCCTCTCTACTTCAACAAATGAAAACTCTATTCTACTCCAATTTAGAGTCCATATGTTGAAGTCTCTATTTCTCCTACATTTTACGTTAATAGCTATAACTGTGAAATATATTGAGAACCCAAACACTTCTCACCACATTCACCACTAAGTCCAAGATAGCTAGGATCACTCCTGAACTGAAATGGTTTCCTAATTGGTTTCCCGGTATCCATCTCTGCTATCTATGGTCAATTTTTCACACAGCAAATACATTACATTAAAAGGAAACTCTGACCAATTTACTTTGCTCAGAATTATATAGTGACTTTTGTGTGTTGTCCTATTGAATTATTTTCCAGAGCAAAACCATGCAGTTTTCTCTATAATACTGTTAGCATATTTTTACATTTTTTTACTGAAAATACTTTATTTTACTTTATTTTTAAATTTTATTTTGTATTTTAATTCCAGTATAATTATTGTACAGTGTTATATTATTTTCATGTGTACAATACAGTGATTTAATAATTCTGTATTACTCAGTGCTTGCTCATCATAATAAGTATACTCTTAATCCCTTTCACCTATTTCAGCCATCCTCCCCCACCTCCCCTCTGGTAACAATCTGTTTGTTCTCTGTACCACAACTTCTTTGTCCATTCATCTATCATGGACACTTGAGCTGCTTCCTGCTTCCATAATTTTGCTATTGTAAATAATGTTGCAATAAAATATGGGTGCATAAATTTTTTTGAATTAGTGTTTTAGTATCCTTTGAGTAAATACCCAGTAGCGGAATTAATAGATCATATGGTAATTCTATTTACTTTTTTAAAGAACCTCATACTGTTTTCCACTGTATCTGTACCAGTTTGCATTCCCACCAACAGTGCATCAGGATTCCTTTTTCTCCACATCCTCATGAACGGTTACTGTAACTTGTGTTTCTCATTTTAGCCATGGTGACAGGCATGTCACCATGTCATTGTGGCTTTGATATGCATTTTACAAATGATGATGTTGGGCATCTTCTCATGTGTCTGTTGACCATATGTACATATTCTTTAGAGAAACGTCTGTTCCTGTCTTCTGACCATTTTTATTGAATTGTCTTTTGATGTTGAGTTGTACAAGTTCTTTATATATCTTGGATACTAAGCCTTTCTTGGAAATCATTTGCAAGTATCTTCTCCTATCCAGTAGGTTGTCTTTATGTTTGTTGATTGTGCAGACTTTTTTCTTAATTTTGATGTAACCCAAAAGTACATTTTTCTTTTTCGTCCTTTGCCTCCGGACACATGTCTAGAAAAATGTCACTATGACTTATGTCAGAGAAATTACTGCTTGTGCTCTCTAGGATTTTTATGGTTTCAGGTCTCAAACTTAGATCCTTAAACCATTTTGACCTTATTTTTACATATGGGGCAAGAAAGTGGTCCAGTTTCATTCTTTTACATGTAGCTGTCTCATTTTCCCAACACCATCTGTTGAAAAGACTGTCTTTCCCATTGTAAATTCTTGCTTCTGAAGATTAATTAACAATATAATGTGTTTATTTCTGGGGTCTCTATTATATTCTATTGATCTATGTGTCTATTTTTGTAACAGGACCATACTTTTGTGATTACTACAGCTTTGTAGTATATCTTGAAATCTGGTATTAGGATATCTCCAGTTTTTTGTTGTTTTTTTTTTGTTTTTTTTTTCTTTTTCAAGATTACTTTGGCTTTTCAGGGTCTTTTGTGGTTCCATAAAAATTTTAGGATTATCTGTTCTAGTTCTATGAAAATGGTTATTGGTATTTTGATAGGGATTGCATTAAATCTATAGGTTGCTTTGAATAATATGAACATTTTAATGGTATTTTTCTTTCAATCCATGAGTATGGTATATCTTTCAATTTGTTTGTGTCATCTTCAATTTCTTTCATCAGTGTTTCATAGTTTTCAGAGTACAGGTTTTCCACCACATTGGTGAAGTTTATTCCTAGGTATTTTCTTATTTTAGGTGCAATTGTAAAAGGCATTGTTTTCTTAATTTCCGCTTCTTTACTTCAGTATTAGTGTATAGAAATGCAATGGATTTCTGTACACTGATTTTTTTTTTTTTATCCAGCAAACTGACAGAATCTATTTATCAGTTCCATTAGATTTTTGGTGAAGCTTTTAGGGTTTTCTATATGTAGTATCATATCATTTACAAATAGTGAAAGTTTCATTTCTTCCTTTCCAATTTGGATTCATTTTATTTCTTTATGTTTTCTAATTGCTATTACTGGGACTTCCACAGTGTTCATTAAAAGTGATGAGAATGGTCATCTTTATCTTGTCCCTAACCTTAGGAGTAAAGCTCTCAGTTTTTCACCATTGAATATGATGTTAGCTCTGGGTTTTTCATAGATGGCCTTTAATATATTGAGTTATGTTCCCTCTAAACCTACTTTGCTGAGGATTTTTATCATGAATGGATGCTGTGCTTTGTTAAATGCTTTTGCTACATCTATTGAAATGATATGATTATTCCTTTTCTTGTTGATGTATCACATTGATTGATTTGCAAATGTTGAACCACACTTGCATCCTAGGAATAAATTCCACTTGGTCATGGTGGATGATTTTTTTTTAAAGATTTTATTTATTTATTTAACAGACAGGTCACAAGTAGGCAGAGAGGCAGGCAGAGAGAGAGGAGGAAGCAGGCTCCCCGCTGAGCAGAGAGCCTGATGTGGGGCTTGATCCCAGGACCTGGGATCATGACCTGAGCCAAAGGCAGAGGTTTTAACCCACTGAGCCACCCAGGCGCCCCATGGTGGATGATTTTTTTTTTTAAAGTATGGTTGGATTTGGTTTACTAATATTTTTTGAGGATTTTCATATATACGTTCATCAGACATACTGACCTGTAATTTTTCTTTTCTCTCTCTTTATTTCTTTCTTCCTTTCTTTCTTCCTGTGTCTTGATCTGGTTTTGGTATCATGGTAATATTGGCCTCATAGAAAATATTTGGAAGTTTCCCCTCCTACTTTTTTGGAATATCTTGAGAAGAACATTTTTAGGTGTTTGATAAAATTCATTTGTAAAGCTCTCTGGTTCTGAACTTTTGTTCAGAGTTTCTTGATTACTGGTTCAATTTCATTGCTGGTAATCAGTCTGTTCCAATTTTCTATTTTTTCCTGCTTCAATTCTGGGAGGTTATGTTTCTAGGAATTTATTCATTTATTATAGGTTGTCCAATTTGTTGGCACATAATTTTTTATAATATTCTCCTTAAACTTTTGTATTTCTGTGGTGTTGTTATTCCTCCTTTTTCACTTCTGCTTTTGTGTATTTGAGTCCTCTCTCAACTTCTCTCTTTCTTTCCCTCTTTCTCTTTTTTGAGTCTGGCTTTATAAATTTTGTTGATCTTTAAAAAAAAAACAAAACAGATACTGGTTTCTTTGCTCTATTCTATTGGCGTTTTGTGTTGTTGTTTTTTAGTTTCTATTTCATTAATTTCTGCTCTACTCTTTGTTATTTTCTTCCTTCTACTGTTTTGGGTTCTATTTGTTCTTCTGTTGCTAGCTTGTTTAGATGTAAGTTTAGGTTGTTTACTTGAGATTTTTCTTCTTGAGGTAGGTCTGCATCATTATAACCTTCCCCCTAGAACAGCTTTTACTATATCCCAAAGATTTTGGACCATTGTGTTTTCATTTTCATTTGTATACATGTATTCTTAGATATCCTCTTTGATTTCTTGGTTGATCCATTCATTTTTGATAGTATGTTATTTAACCTTCATGTATTTGTGGTCTTTCCATATTTTTCCTAGGGTTGACATCTAGTTTCATAGTGCATGGTATGATCTTTATCTTTTTTAATTTATTGAGACTTGTTTTGTTGTCCAGTAGGTAATTTATTTTGAAGAATGTTCCATGTTTACTAGAAAAGAATATGTATTCTGCCATTTTAGAATGGAATGTTTAGAATGTATTTCTTAGATTTATCTAATACAATGTCATTCAAAGCTACTGTTTCCTTGTTGATGTCCTGTTTCAATGATTCATCCATTGATGTAAGTGGTTAAAGTCCCCTACTATTATTTTATTACTATGGATCACTTCCTCTAAGTTTGTTATTAGCTGCTTTCTGTACTTGGGTGCTCCCATGTTGAGTGCAGAAACATTCACAGTTATATCTTCTTGTTGGATTGTTCCCTGTATGATTATATAGTGTCCCTATTCAGATTTTATTACAGGCCTTGTTTTATTATTTTATCTTTATAGAGGGGGGAAGGGAAGAGGGAGAGAGAGAATCTCAAGCAAGCTCCACACCCAGTGTGGAGCCTGATGTGGGGCTCAATCTCACAACCCTGAGATCATGATCTGAGCCAAAATCAAGAGTCACACACTCAATTGACTGAGCTATCCAGACACCCCTATGGTCTTTGTATTAAAGTCTGTTGTCTAATGTAAGTATCACCACTCCAGCTTTCTTTTCACTTCCATTTGCATGATAAATGTTTCTCTATCTCCTCATTTTTAATCTACAGGTGTCTTTAGGTCTGAAATGAGTCTCCTGTAGGCAGTATATAGTTGGGCCATGCTTTTTTTTTTTTAAGATTTTATTTTTTTATTTATTTGACATAGAGAGAGAGAGAGATCACATGTAGGCAGGGAGGCAGGCAGAGAGGGGGAAGCAGGCTCCCTGCTGAGCAGAGAGCCCGATGCAGGGCTCATCCCAGGACCTGAGATCATGACCTGAGCCGAAGGCAGAGGCTTAACCCACTGAGCCACCCAGGCGTCCCGGGTCATGCTTTTTTATTCATTCTGTCACTCTGCATTTTGGGGGAGTCATTCAGTCCATTTACATTCAAGGTAATTTTTGATAGGCATATACTTATTGCCATTTTGTTACTTGTTTTGTGGATGTTTTTGTAGTTCTTCTCTGTTCCTTTCTTCTCTTGCTGTCTTCTCTCATAGTTTGCAGGGGTTTTTTAGTGATATACTTGGATTCCTTTCCTTTTATTTTTTGCATATCTATTACTGGTTTTTGACTTGTAGTTACCATAACATTTGTATATAGCACCTGCATATTACAGTCTATATAAAGTTGATGGTCACTTAAGTTTGAACCCATTCTTTACTTCTTTCTTGCCCCATATTTTAGGTATGTGTCATAATTTACATCCTTTTGTCTTATAAATCCCTTGACTGATTTTTGCAGATATACCTTTTTTTTTTCTGTTTTTGTGCTTTCCTACTCTTTTTACTCCTGTGTATGGTCTTTTCTTTCCACTCAAAAAGTTTCCTTTAATATTTCTTGTAGGAGTGGTTTAGTGGTCATGAATTCCTTTAACTTTTGTTTGTTTGAAAACTCTTTATCCCTCCTTCTATTCTGAATAATAGCCTTGCTGGAAAAACATTCTTGGTTACAGGGTTTTTTCTTTCATCATTTTGAATACATCATGTCACTTTCTTCCAGCCTGCAAAGTTTCTGTGGAAACATCAGCTGACAGCTTTGTGGTGCTTCCTGTGTATGTAACTGTCTTTTCTTTTGCTGCTCTTAAAATTCTCTTTATCACTACTTTTTGCCATTTTAGTTTCTTAGTGTGGATCTTCTTGGGTTGATTTTGTGAGGGGCTCTCTGTGCCTCTTGGATCTGGATTTGTTTCTTTCCTCAGAGTTGGGAAGTTTTTAGCTACTATTTCTCCAAATATGTTTTCTGCCCCCTTTTCTCTCTCTTCTCCTTCTGGGATCCAAGTTATGAAAATACTACACTTGATGGTGCCACTGAGTTCCCTGTTTGTTTACTATTATTAGTTTTTTCTCTCCTGTTCAGCTAAATTATTTTTATTGTTATATTTTTTCCCAGTTTTACTGAGATTTGGAATAAACATATGTAAGGTCAAAGTATACTATGTGATGATTTGAAACATGTGTTTTGCAAAATGATTACTACAATAAGGTTACTTAATACTTCCATCCCTTACATAATTAGTGTTGATAAATTCTCAGCAGGTTTAGTATTAATAAACTCCCTTAGGAGTGTACTTACCTTTCATTCTTCAAAGACAATTTTTTGGGGTAAAGTACTGTTAGTTGGCAGGGGTTTTTATTCTTTTAACGTTTTTAATATATCATTTCACTCTTACTTGGGGTCCCTAGGACAGTTGGAAACAAAGGCACCAGGATGAGCTGGTTTCTTGATTCATAAGAAACCACTGTAGGGCTGATGTCACTGGAGACTCCTGGAGCAGCTAGAGCCAGCAGGTGCAGGAATGAGAACGGGGCCTTTATAGCCAGGAGCCTACTAAGAATCCTGGCTTGCAATCCACCTGGAGCCTAGAGACCTGCCTGTGTTGCTTGAATAGCAGTCACTAGGTAAATGGGGCTTGGGTTTGTGGAAGCCCACTGGGAGATTTCCAGGGAAGCATCTGGGTCTCTGGGAGGTTCTGGGGCTACAGGTGCTAGCAGGAGCCATCTAGGGCTATGAAAGTCAGCCTCATACCGGGATGAGCCAATTCAAAGTCCATGGTGAAGTCCAGCTCTCAAAATACTCTCCTCCCACCTTCGAGGTGTCTTCTTTCTGCTAGCTGGACTAATGTGCTTGGTGGAATAGTGATGGGAGAAGTGTGAATATAACTTCCTACCGTAATCATTTGTTCTTTCTTGTTTTTCTGCTTCACTCAGGTGTCACAGACCTTCAGCTGGAATCCCTGACTGCTCTGAAGGTAACTTACAACTGCATCATTTTTCAAATTGATGTTTTTCAGTGAAAGGGACCAGTGGTAGAAATTTCTGTTATACCATCCTGTTGATGTCACTCTCTAGTCCTAATTTTTATTTTACTAAAGTTATTTTCATCAGTTAATTATTTTTCTATTAGCATTTCAAAGGTGATATTATAGGATTATTTTAAATATGTTATGAAATATTTAATGTAGATATTTTATATCTATTTCAGCATATATATAAAAATAAACACCTGTAAAACACCCTTAATTTTATGAAGTGGAAAATTTTTGATACCATTGCATCTATGTATTCCTCTCTAATCTTGCCCTCTTAATTTTGTGTTTTGTTCATTATTATATTTAATATTCTCATTATTTTGGTTACATATATAGTTATCCCTATTAATACATGATTTGCTTTTTATTTTTCTAGATACTTATTCAAATCATGTCACATCGTACATGATCTGGGACTTGCTCTTTTTTTCCTACATTGATTCTAAGATCCATCTATGTTCCATGTTCATCTAGCTCACTTACTTTCACTTATATGTAATAATCAATGCACTATAATTTTTCTTTTTTCCTGTTAATGAACTTTTCAATTCTTTATAGATCTTTACCATTATGAACAGTGGTGATAAGAAAATGTGGGTACATGTGTCCTGATACATACAAGCAAGTTTTTGAGGTGCATACCTATGAACAGAAGTGGTGAGTTATACCGTACACAAATCTCCAGCTTCAAAGTATAGTGGCATGTTTGATCTATAGTGACTATAGATCTAAATGTGACTGAACCCATTAGCACTCTCAGCCACACTGGATGGGTTCCCTGTTAATCTAACACTTTCATTTTTCATTCCAAATTTGGCCATTTCATTTTGCCCTATAAATCAAAACAATAGAAAACAAAACAAGAGTCCCCCTAGTGGCTTCCCATCTCACTCAGAGTAATAGACAATAACATACCTGCAAGGTCCTCAGTGATCTACCTCTGCATTCTTGCTGGCTTCATCTCTTACTCCTCTGTACTTGCTTCCTCCTCTTCAGCAACACAAGTCTCAGTTCTGTACTAAGGACACAGCAAGAACATTCCAAACTCAGGGCTTTGCACGGGCAAGTTTCTTTATGTGGAGTATGACCTTTTCCAACTTCACATACTACATTGTACTCTTCCCCACATGGCTTCCCAGATAGCAAGATTTCCCTGACTCTACTAAATCAAATAATACCCAAAATTACATTTGTACTTTGTCCTCTCTTCTCCTCTCTGTTAGTATTTTTGTAGGACTTATCTCCAGCTGACATGTTATTTACTATTTTTCATGTGTTTCTGCCATGTCTCCTTCACATTATAAGATCAATTGCACATGGCATGGATGTTGACTATTTCCTTCACTGCTATACATTTAATAACTAGATAACTACCTGAGAAACATTCATTTATCAATTAGAAATCATAGAAAGGATGAGTGATAATAACAAAAAATTTCTTTTCACTTACAAATTTTTTAACCTACTATGCTATGAGATGGAACTGAGTCCTTTATGATATAAAATGCATTCATTTTCAATAAACATTAAATCTCTTCTTTGAATGGATAATTTTTCCAAATACTTTAATGATTAACTGTAAGTTTATGTAGAAGAAAATATTTATATTTAAAAGTGACCATGAAAACATTCAAAACATGTAAAGTCGAACATTAACAGGGTAACATTTGGAGAATTATCCCAATTTGTTTCTACTGCAGAATAGGAATTATTAACTGTAATGGGCTTGATGAGAACACAAGTACATTTTTTCATAGAGTTCATAGTCATTAGCACTTAATAGTATATCAGTTGTATAGTATTTAATGTATAACTACATTATTCAAATTATAACAATTTTTGGAAACATTTTTCCAAGTATCAAACAAATTACTCTCATAAACTAAAACTGTTTCTAAATAAGTGCAACATTTTCACACACTGTTTTTTCTTTTGGACATATTATTGTTTGTCATATTAGACTGTTGTTGAAAGCCTCCCCAATCTTAGTACAATATTTGCAAGTGATCACTGTTGTAAGGATAGCTCTTTACTGGATTAGTCTGAAATAAAATACCTTTGAAAAGCATCAGAATATTTTTCCAACACAAGAAGAAGTTTAACAAAAACAGCAAAATTAAAAATTTATTGTCTTAGAAACAAGAAACACCAAAGAATTTTTTTTAAAAATATGGGCACGAAACTATATAACAAACTTCTTTAACTAATAATCAAAATGGAATGATCCTCTTTAAAAGTGTTTTATTTGTAGCATTGTCAGTAGCAAAAATCATTTTGCAAAATTTGAATTTGACACAAAGTAAAGAAAAAGTATTTCAAAAACCATTTCAAAAAATTTCAGCAATTTGTTAAATACATAAAGTAATAGCATATTTGGAGAATATATACTTTAAATAACTGACAATCATCAAGAGCAGAAATGTCAGTTCCCACTGAAATTGTTAAATTGAACTGAAGGGACAAAGGTAAGATGCAAGGAAATCAAGTTATATTTTATCGTATCTTTGTTTTTACTTTTATTGATATTAAATAATATTTAAAATAAAATAGAATAATTCTGACACATTATGAATTTGCTGTCTTCACTGATTCTTAAATTCTCCTGATATAGGCTTCACAGAATTTAAATGAAACACTAACAATTTATTTGAGCACTCTGCCCCTCTGTGTTGACACAATACTATTTCATTAAACTGAACTATTATCTTCTACTGGCCTTTCCCTGACCTTCAAGTTTATCTTAATTTGCTTTAGATTTTGAAATGAAAGGAATGCAAATAAAAAAGATGTTGAAATATGGGGCTGAATATAATGCATTGCTCTTTGCTTTCAATCTCACCTTTATAAAGCCTTCCTTGGCCCAGGCTGGAGACTTGTCAGTCCTCTGACCTCCTAAATCACTTGATGTCTTTTTTTATTCATTCTTATTCATTCAGTATTTTTTGTTTGCATTATGATGTTTTAATAATAAAATCATATTAGTTCACACAATTATTTTACATGAGTGCACCTGGATCTTGACAAGAACCTTTGCAAAACTCCATGTTTACAGAAATTAAGTATTGTTATCCACTGTGAGGACAAGAAAATAGTTCACATACCTGTTCAAGTTCAATGGCTTTTTAAGTGTCGTAGGCAGTTCTAAAATCCAGAATTATTTTCTGTTGTGTTACAAATATTCAATACTATTAATTCTTAAATTTCTACTGAACTTTGGAATCCCCAGTTGGGATTTTTTAAGAATGAACACTTTCTTAATTTTAACTGCTTATTAAGTTTTCTTGTTTTTATTAATTACCACAAAAAAAATTAAATTAGATTTTAGAACTGCCATTCCTATTTTATAGATGCAAACACTGGTGCTTCGGTTACATGACTAGCTCCAAGGTTATAATGCCAAGGTTACAGAGTCACTACTAAAATTCAGGTCTTCTCACTGTTTCCTGTACTCTATTGCATTTTGGTAGGGAATGAATGTAATTATCAGTAAGTCCCTCCTTATATTGAATGTATACACATAGTAAATATGCTATAGGCTATGCATAACTTTAACTTAATGTGAAAGTACCTTTTATTTACTCTATATACCTAGAAAGAGGCCCTTGTTATTTTACAAAGATTTCTATTTATTTTAGAATAAATAAATATATAGCAGCACTTAAGGCAAGTCAATTATAAGAGAGAAAGAACACCAAGAAATGAGTATGTGGTATACTTTACTAAAAAATTTACTGATTTTAACTAAACTGAATTGAACCAAATTGCTGAATTTAAAGTTTTAAGTTACCAAAGTGGACAATTCTGCAAAAACAAGATTGTTTTTCAGATGGAAAATAAAGAGATACACTTTACTTTCCACATAAGATGTCAAAATATAGAAAAGACTATAACCATAGGTCAATTGATAATTTATTTTGACTGAAAATTGACATTACCTATTAAGATGGTGTTCTCAGTAGATGTTTCTTTAAGCTTGGGTATGTATACTGAAAAACTTAACTTGGATAATTTCACAAAAATTTGTGGAGTGCTTATTATATTCTGAATATTTTATCATGCTACCCTCATGGTTCTATAGGTTCCATTTGTGAAAGATGAGCTGATATTAAGTTTCTAGATAGGAGCTGTCCAGCAGAAGGGCTACTAGTTAAATGTGGCTATATGAATTTATATGTTAATTAACTAAATTAGAAACAATTAAAATTTCAATTATTGCATCTCACTAGCCATGCTCCAAGTGTCCAGTTGCCACCCGTGGCTAGTGGCTGCTATATTGATCAGTACAGATATAGTAATTCTGCTTGTCACAGAAAGTTTTATTGCACAACACTGATCTAGATCTTATAGTTCCTCAAGTACTAGGGACTCAGGAATGCAAATTTCTGCTAATTAACTTGTCTGCACATGAACATGAAATGATCCTACTAAACATTTCTTCAGGAAATTGTTTCTCTGGCACTCTTTGGTGCAGAGAAGGGTCATCTCAGGGATATGAGCATTTAAATTCCTGTCAAGTACAGTCCTATAATAGGTATGGAAGCCTCAGGCAATCATAGCAGGAAGCCCCAGTAATTGATACATAATCTAATAAGTCTTCTTGCACTAATAACATAATCATTAAGCAACCAGTTGTCCAACAGAGAATTTTGCTCAGTCAACAGGATCATTCTGGTCTGCATAACAGTTATACAAACTATAATATTGTAATCTCAGTTTCTAAAAAATTGTTGCAAGACTAAGAATTCTGTAACACACATAGATATAAAACAATTACATATAGAAAATCTATGGTATCTGCTAATTCTGACAGAGAATACAGTCTGGCAGCCAGTATTCTTCCTGCTCACCATAAAATAAAGCATGCAAATGGCTTCAGGTAGCTGTAATTATGTTTCTAATCAGGTTTCTTATTCAAACAAGAAGATAGGCAAGAAACAGTATTTGCACAACTGTAAAGGAACTGAAACTAATTACCTAGTCTTTTCTAAAAATATGAATAGATAACCAAGGTCTTCAACATATAAGAAATGCCAGTCTCTTGACAGAGAAAGACCAAGATGAACTAAAAGAAAATGTGACAGCAGAGAGATTAAAAATAGAATGAAAAATAACTTTTAAAAATCTCTAATGTATTCAGATACAATGCAGAGAATATATATATTAAAAAATAAGTAAAAGGTATAAAAATGAAATAATTGAATAAAGTTTTAAGAGATAAAAATATTTTTGAGTATTTACTGTATTTTATATGTGCACTGTATATTCTTTTTTTTTTAAGATTTTATTTATTTGACAGATGGAGATTACAAGTAGGCAGAAAGGCAAACAGAGAGAGAGGGGGAAGCAGGCTCCCTGCAGGGAGCCTGATGCGGGGCTTTATCCCAGGACCCTGGGATCATGACCTGAGCCGAAGGCGGAGGCTTTAACCCACTGAGCCACCCAGGTGCCCCCTGTATATTCTTTTTAAAGATTTTATTTATTTATTTGACAGAGAGAGAGACAGCATGAGGGTAAGAGTGGGGGAAGGGTTTAAGGAGAGGAAGAATCAGATTCTCCAATGAGCAGGGAACCCCATTCAGGGCTGTATCTCTGGACCCTGAGATCATGCCCCTGAGCCACCCAGGTGACGCTGTGTGTTGCATAATCTTATATAAATTAAAAACAATGAAGGAATTATAAGAGAAAGCAAAAGAAATGCAGAGCATAGTCCAATAATCAGGAAATTATAGGAGAAAGTATAAGAGATAAAGAATACTTAATGTTTCTACATGCCATCAATAAAATGCTCAGAAAGATTAATGGAAAAAATTGAATAAAATTTCTAAAGGAACCTTAACAAACTTGCCAAAAGTAAACATAGAGAGAAGTCTTCAGTTTTAAAGACAATGTCAAATGATGTTAATATTTTTTAAAAGAGGGAACCATGATTTGACATGTTCTTTTGAAATTTTGAAATTTCAAGAATGTAATGGATTTCATCAAAAGATAAGATGAAACATCGCACCAAAAACATCATTAAGAAAATTAACAGATTGGATAGAGACTGGGCAATATCTGAAATACATATATAAATCAAAGAATTATATCCAGGAAAAAAAATACAAATACAAATCACTAATAACAATGTACTGAAAAAAAATGAGCAAATAACTTCAAAAAATAATGAACTCTCTAAAGAAGATATAAAAATGGAAGAGGAGACAGAAAAAGGTGGAATTCTCTTATGAAATTTTCCCTTATTAACATATAGTGTCCACTCCTTCAGCCTTTTTTCCCTTTCTTTTTACCTTTATCTTTACAGGGTATGGAGTATGTGGACTACACTGTGCTATGACAACTTGTGAGAATCATTTCAGGTTGTGTTGGTGGTGATGATGGTAGGTTTTGTTTTGTTTTCTTTTCTTTTCTGTATATCACTCTTTCTAATCTATTATTTCTAATCCATCCTTGATGTCTTGTCCTTTTTAACACTATCTATACAATTCAATCTATATAAATTCAAAACCAAAATAGCTCAAAAAATGGTATAGAAAATAAAAGAACTCCTCATGGTGACTAGGGAAATTAGACAATATAAAGACTTAAGAAAAACTTCCTTAACAGATACATGAAGGAATAATGAAGAAATACTGTGTGCTGACAATTCTTGCCCAGTCATATAAATTAAGTAAAACACATTTCTAAATGATATGATTAACATCAGAGAAGTATATTTGCTCCAGATGGAGCGGCTAGTAATAGGAATTGGAGGTGTTTTGAAATAGAGCTGGTTCTAAGAGAGACTATGGACTCTGAAAAACAATCTGATTTATTTTTCAGTTTTGATCAGAAGACATCAAAACTGAAAAATAAATCAGTCATATAAGTCAAGAAGCTAGCAAAAAAAATAATGTATGGAAAAAGATGAGTAAGTAAAGATTAAGAATTCAATAATGAACCCACTATGCTAGATAAATAAATCAAATCTAGAATAAGATCTTTGAAAATAATTTTTAGGGGTGCCTGGATGACTCAGTTGGTTAAGTGTCTGACTATTGGCCTCAGCTCAGGTCTTAATCTTAGGGCTGTGAGTTCAAGCCCTATGCTGGGCTCCATGCTGGGTGTGGAACCTACTTTTTAAAAAAAGCAACTTTGAAATTAGCATACTTCTAAAAATTTTGGCCAAGAAATAAACAGAGAACAAACATAAAAATAGGGGCACCTGGGTGGCTCAGTGCATTAAGCCTCTGCCTTCAGCTCAGGTCATGATCTCAGGGTCCTGGGATCAAGTCCCGCATTGGGTTCTCTGCTCAGCGGAGACCCTGCTTCCCCCTCTCTCTGCCTGCCTCTCTACCTACTTGTGATCTCTCTCTGTCAAATAAATAAATAAAATCTTTTTTAAAAACCATAAAAATAACACTAGATATAAGAAAATCTACAAGTGACTGAGGAGACATTAAAATGTTACAAGATGTTCCACATATAAGTTTAATACACTAAATTATGAGATTTTATCAAAAGAAAAATTTTAGCTCAAGAAGAATCAAAACCCTGATCAGTCAAAAAAAAAAAAAAAGCACAGAAGAAATTGAAGGGTCAGTTTATCACTGACAAAACCATTATGCATGGATAACTTTACAGCAATTTCTATCAAAAATTTAAATAATACCAATATTTAAATTAGTCCAGTATACTAAAAAATTAGAAAACTTCCAAATTAATTGTATGAAATTAGCTTAATCCCAACATCAAGATCATACAGAAAAAGCACAAACAAAAACCTTACCTACAGTTCAATGCTATTCATGAATGTACATGCAAGGACTCTAAATAAAATATTAGCAAATGAAACACAGCAATATATCAAAGCATTAATCTATCTTGGGTAAATAGAGTTTAACCTAGCAAGGCAAAATTGAGACAACATTTGGATATATAATAATGCTATGATGTACTTCTTAAAAGACTAAATGATAAAAAAACAAATTATTTAGCTTTGCAAATGATGCAAAGGATACACTATGGTTCACTACTAATACCCAATTTAATAAATAAATTGTGTCTAAGATGTTCTGCCTATCATTGAAGATAAAAGGATGAAGGAGACATAGGTCCCATCCTTGAGGTTCTAACAAGTTTAAAGATGTGCTAGAAGGGTTTAATGGCGGTTCCTTCACTGGATGGTTAGAAATTCTGTAATCAGTTTGTTTGTTTGTTTGTTTGTTTCTCAGAATCCACAGTCTCTCATGGTTTGTGTCACCCTCTGATTTGGGGGTGGGGAATGGGTGAGCCTGGTGGTGGGTATTAAGGAGGGCACGTATTGCATGGAGCACTGGGTGTTGTACATAAACAATGAATCTTGGAACACTGCATCAAAAACTAATGATGGGGACGCCTGGGTGGCTCAGTTGGTTGGACGACTGCCTTCGGCTCAGGTCATGATCCCGGAGACCCAGGATCGAGTCCCGCATCGGGCTCCCAGCTCCACGGGGAGTCTGCTTCTCCCTCTGACCTTCTCCTCGCTCATGCTCTCTCACTGCCTCTCTCTCAAATAAATAAATAAAATCTTTAAAAAAAAACTAATGATGTATTTTATGGAGGGTAAAATAACACAATAAAAAAAAGGAATTCTGAATAAGGAAGATGTGGTCCATATACACTATGGAGTATTATGCCTCCATCAGAAAGGGTGAATACCCAACTTTTGTATCCACATGGACGGGACTAGAAGAGATTATGCTGAGTGAAATAAGTCATGCAGAGAGTCAATTATCATATGGTTTCAGTTATTTGTGGAGCATAAGGAATAACACAGAGGACATGGAGAGATGGAGAGGAGAAGGGAGTTGAGGGAAATTGGAGGGGGAGATGAAGCATGAAAGACTATGGACTCTGAAAAACAATCTGAGGGTTTTGAAGGGGAGGGGGTGGGAGGTGGGGTAAACCTACTGGTGGGTATTATGGAGGGCACATATTGCATGGAACACTGGATGTGGTACATAAATAATGAATTCTGGTACACTGAAAAGAAATTTTAAAAAAAAGAAATTTAACTCTATATATAATCCACACACACACAAAAAGGAATTCTGTTTAAAAAAAAAAAGCAACCTAGGAATAGAATAACACTTTCCTAATTTGATTAAAGGCATCTATTAATAACAATATGTATCATCCTTAACAAGGAGATCTTAGACCGTTCCATTAAAGAATCCTAATTGCTGGTATCATCAGAGGTTTATTAAAGAACATTCTATCCAATATGCAACACTAAATATTTATGCTATGTTTTAGGTATCAGTAGTTTCTTCCCTTTCGCACTTAAATCACTTTTGCATTTGATGACTAAATGAGTTATATTAGACTAGACTTTACTCATCTCTGTAAACTACATGGACCATTAAAAATAAGATCAGAGCAAAAGGTCTTGATTTGATATTCAGAACAAAGCAGTCTTCCAATGCTGATTTCAACTGTGAATAGTTTTTGTCCTCTGTGACTTGCTATACATTATGGTGGATTTTAATTACATTCAAATAAACTCTGAAAGCATGCTCCCATGCCTCGGTAGTAACTTCTAGTCCTTACCAGTCTCTAAATACACCAAGTTTATTCTACACAGTTTAGGAACTAAATCACAAAACTAAATAATAATAATAACACATTTTCTTATGTTTTATGAGGAGTTATTTTACCTTTTAATTTTTCACCCCACACTAGATTTACTCATTCGTAAACATTTACTGGACTTTTACTGTAGGTCAGGCTTTGAGCTAGTTGCTATTGATATGAAGATCACCAAACCTCAAAGTAATATAGTTTAATGGTAGAAGAATTCAAGTAAATAGATAAAATGTGATACAGAGGAATAAATGATATATAAGAGATATGAATACAATGCCCTGGAAACTCATAAGAAACTTACACCTCCTCTCTATGCTCTACAATAAGTGGCATGCTAGTGAATATGGTTGTTTTAGCTTAACTGCTAACTACTTTTGCACACTTAAGTCATATCCATTGGATATTTAGTAGGTTCCTTGAAATTAACCTGGAAATGTCAGAAACCCTGCCCTCCCCCTTCTCAGTTTTCCTCAACTCATAAAATGCTAACAAACATGGGAATTGTCACTGATTTCATTTATTCAGAAGAAACAATCAGATTCATCAGATTCATAATATCTCTAATTGGTTCTACCTTTAAAATATGTCTCCTTAAATTTCTTTTCATGCTCTCTACCTAACACTTAGTTCAAGCCACCACCAGATACAACCTTGAGGTTCTAACAGCCAACAATCTTATCTCCTTGTTTCTACTTTTAATTCCCAGCCATTCCACAAACATATACCCAAAGCAGTCAAAGGTCTGTTTGAAATACTCCCCTTGCTTAAAATATCCAATGGCTACCTATCACATTTAGATAACGCTAAAGTTATTACCATCCCCAATTATAGTATTATCTGACTAGACCTATCTCAGGAAATTTTTAAGATATGTTCCTCCTATCTGGATGTTTCTTCCTTGAGATCTTCTCACGTCTGGTTTTTCTTCATCATTCTGGAATCAGGCCTGTTAACTTTCTCAAAGAGAAGGTCCTTTTGCCTTAATCTCCATCTTATGCTATGACTTTCTATTCTATTATCTAGTTTTATTTTTATTTTCATAAGACTTTTCTGAATCTGACATGATCTTAGTTTTCTGTATAATTATCATCTGCTCTAATTTATTATTCATGGTACTTGGGACATTAATGAACATATTACTTTGGTTCATTGGTTAACTATCTACTATTTACCCTTCACTTACTTAGTGCCATGAATTTAAACCTCACTAGCATGGAAAATAGGGTCTTTTATCTTAATATATGCAAAATAGAACCCCTGATACATTCTCCTCCTTTCTATTTTCCACACATACTTGGTGTTTAGAAAAAAGTGTCTGGAACGGAGGTGTCCTATTTGGGAAAAAAATAATTGAACAAATGATTAAATGAATAAATGAATGACAACTCTCTGCATATAGGTTTTACTATTGTACAGGTGAATACAACTTAGTCAAAGAATCATTTGAGACTTTAGTCATTCAGGCAATCAATAATTTTATTTAATTTTTCTTAACTCTAAAATCCTATACACATATAAAAATAGTAAAAGTCACCATATCAGCTCCTCATATCATATTTCATGTTCCCTGTTGATTTTCATCTTTTTGAAAATAAACATTTATATAGTTGTGATCATAGTCATTAAAAGGAGAAATATATAGCTTTGCATTATTTTATAGCTTAAAATATATTAAAACTAAGATATAATTTAG
>PISX010019551.1:23155-37932 GCA_004024625.1 Mellivora capensis | reverse complement strand
TGCATTCCAACCAACAGTGTAAGAGGGTTCCTCTTTCTCCACATCCTCTCCAAAACACGTTGTTTCCTGTCTTGCTAATTTTGGCCATTCTAACTGGTGTGAGGTGGTATCTCAATGTGGTTTCAATTTGAATCTCCCTGATTGCTAGTAATGATGAACATTTTTTCATGTGTCTGATAGCCATTTGTATGTCTTCATCAGAGAAGTGTCTGTTCATATCTTCTGCCCATTTTTTGATATGATTATATGTTTTGTGCATGTTGAGTTTGAGAAGTTCTTTATAGATCCTGGATATCAACCTTTTGTCTGTACTTTCACTTGCAAATATTTTTTCCCATTCCGTGGGTTACCTCTTTGTCTTGTTTCTTAATTTTTTTTTAATTTTTCAGTGTTCTAAGGCCTTTGACTTTCAATTAGTAAATTCAAACCTGATGGGAGAGCAGTAAATAAATAAGTAACTAAATAATAAATAAATGCTACCCTTCAATGTCTTTGAAGGATTTACAGGGAATTTTGACAATAAATGCAGCAGGGAAATTCAATTCCAATTCAACTTCAGGTTGCTGCTCTGATCTATCTCTTTTTTCGTTTTCTCAGCTCAGACCCTTTCACCTTGCTGGATAAGTACAGGACCTCTGTTCTGTCTCCACATCACCCAGTTTCCATCCCTGAATGGATCTTGTGCATCAGGAAGACTGCAAACTGGCCATGCCATCCAAAATGCACCTGTGTTCACTGCACGGAGACTGGAGTGGTGCTAGTAATATTCCTGCAATTCTTGTCCTTGGGGAGCACCCCTCACTACCTGCTCATAGCCCCGGGCTCACTGCTAGGTGGTGCATTCCTCTCTGTCTCCTAGTGAGTAAAGTTATATAGTTGGAGCACATATGTCAACCATTAATGCAAAATAATATAATAATTGCATAATATTTAATTGAATTGCTCATTCAAAAAGCAATTGATATGACACTTTATAAAAAAAAAAAACACACAAACAAACCCCCCCCCAAAAAAAAACAAAGAGCAATTGATCCGTAAGGCAACCAGATCAGAGCAAAGAGAAATAAATCAAGGTATTCTGAAATTAAACACTGGATTTCAACTTTGAGCTTTAGTATATACAGATGAAGGAATTTATCACACCCTCTTTGCTACAAGAAAATGTGGGATGCAGGAGTTAGGATGGTGGAGAAGGTGTCACTAGGCTTGGATTTATGGAACACAGCTAGGTAGTCATCAAGTCATTCTGAGCAGCCAAGATATCAATCGGAGGTCTGAGAGAACAAAAACTGCTAGTCTTCAAATAGAAAACCGACCTCCTTTTGTTATGTAACAGGTACAGAGAGTTGTCTTGGGACAGGTAGAGCTGTGGGGGTAACATCAGGGATGGAGCCTACTTCTGGAAGCTGCCACTATGTATTGTAGCAGCAGAGCCCAAAATCTGAACTTTTAGAAGTGTGCTACTGTGGGGATGTGCCTGGCATAAAGGTGCTGAAGTGGCAAAGTGGGATAGAATTCCAGGGTCTGAGGACTGCTGAGTCACAAGAAGGATGTGTGGCACCATTGTGATGCACAGATGCTTGGCAAAGAGCCTGGAACCCAGTTGAACAGTGAATCTAAGTGAAAGCTTTCTGCTCTGATTTGCCATAAACACTGAACCACAATCTGATGTTGTGATCACTTTCCTAAGACCTGTGGGCAAATGGAAAAAGGTATGACACTCTCCCCTGGAGGAATAGCATGGGTCCACACCATAGGAATCCCTAATTTTGAAGTTTTGAAACTCAGTCATGTGCCTGAGATGCAACAGCTCAGACACAGGTTGGGTGAACATGGGTTTCAGATGGAAACATTGGAGAGAAAGGGGTTGATTGCTTTTCTGTGAGGGCTCACATAAGAGTGGGGTGTATGTGAAATTTCAACCTCTGCCTAGAGAACAGATGCCATATTCAACCTACGTATCAGTGCCATCAGGAAGCAAAACAGTGGCACCTAGTGGAGGGCAGACCTGCTTATACCAAGCCCTGTCCCCTGCTTCCAAGATGTGCATTTCCATGAGGGAAAAACCCCTGAGAATAATCACAGCAGGCACCTGCCCCAGAAGATCCACAGTACAATTTCATCTCTCCAAGTTTAATGATCATAAAATGTGGCACACTTTCAGTTCCTGGGGACGTGGGCTTAGCTTTCTTTCTTTTGATTCTTAAGTTTCTTTTTTTTTATTTTTGATATATTTTCTGATTCATCTTTCTTCACTTTATATATTACTTTCCCCTTATTTTTTTAGGTTTAATTTTTATAAATACACATACTTATTTTTTCTATTTTTACTTTTTTCATTTATATGTATTTTATTTATTTTTGACCTATATTTTATTTAGTTAGCATTCATTATGAAAATTCCTCAATTTATAGGTCTTAATTCTCTCCTCATCTTATTTCATTTTTCAGAAAAAAAACTTTTCCTTGTAGTTGAGCTCCAGTTTCAAGTCATTGTGGTCTGAGAATATGCAGGGAATATTCTCAGTCTTTTGGTATATGTTGAGCCCTGATATGTGACCCAATATGTAGTGTATTCTGGAGAAATTTCCATGTGCACATGAGAAGAATGAGGATTCTGTTGTTTTAGGGTGGAAAGTTCTATAAATATCTATAAGGTCAATCTGGTCCAATGTGTCATTCAATGCTCTTGTATCTTATTGATTTTCTGCTTGAAAGATCTGTCTATTACTGAGAGTGGTGTGTTAAGATCCCCTACTATTAATGTATTCATATCACTATGACTCTTTATCTTGATTAACAATTGTCTTATGTAGTTGCCTGCTCCTGTATTGGTGGCATAAATATTTACAATTGTTAGATCTTATTAGATAGACCATTTAATAATGATGTAGTATCCCTCTTTATTTTTGACTACAGTCTTTAGTTTAAAATCTAATTTATCTGATATGAGAACCACTACCCCAGCTTTGTTTTGAGGCCCATTGAAATGAAACATGCTTCTCCATCCTTTCATTCTCAGTCTGGATATATGATCAAATAATCTTCGACAAAGCAGGAAAAATACTCAGTGGAAAAATACAGTCATGGCGTCAGGAGTGGGAGAGTCATTTCCTCCCTGCCAGCCCTGTGTGGGTGGGACGGCAATGGCCCCCAGGGCCAGGCTCCCTGAGCCCCCACAGGAAACCAGAAGGGCAAAGCCCATGGAGAGAACAGGAAGGGTCTCTGCAGCAAAATCTTGCATGCTTCCCAGAGGATGGGAAGGCACCAGATGCTGAGAGCATCCGGGGACAACGGGCAGGGGGTGTGGGACCCTCGGGACACTCAGGGGAGGACTGGGTTCCTGGGATGCCACTCGGCCATTCGCGGAGCCACTTCTGCTCTGCCCTGGGTGCCGAGCTCTTCTGTTCTGGAACCAGACCTGGGACAGAGAAGAGGGGTTGCGGACATGAGAAGAAGTGACAGATGCCACCTCGGGTTGCCCCTTTCCCAGCACGGAATCTCTCAGGGAGAAGGCCAGGCCTGTTGCTCGGAATCTCAGGGCACCTCTGCTCACACCTTTCACCTGGCCCTTGTGAACCAGGGGCTAGCCCAGGGCCACGGTGGACACCTGGTCAGCAGGGGATTCCCCCTTGACTGGATGGAATGGCCGGCACTCAGCTCTGCTCTGCTCTGCTCTGCTGACCTCCCCTCTCTAGTGCTCTGCGGTCTCTGCCTATCCCTCTGTTTGGTTGCCTGTTGCAGCTTCCTTACCAGCCATTCCTTGAGTCCTGAGACCAAGGCTTAGCTGAACTTCTGCCCTCCTTCCCCAGGCTATTCGAGACCTCCGGGCATCCCTCAGCACTTGACCCCAGTGTCGGATTGGGTGTGATCCCCATGGCAAACCACCTCTTGTGCCTTGGAGGATTTCGGCCCATGCCTCTCGGCCTCCCATCCACACACTCGGTCTACAGGCACATGTCTTCAGGGCCCAGGGCAAGTCATGGAAAGCCAGGAGTCCAAATCAAACACACCTGCATTGGATTTGTCTCTCTGTCTCCTCCGTTGGCTGCATTCATGAGATGGGGCTTCTCAGGAATGAGCACATTGAGCTTAACCTCTTTCCAGGTACAAGACTTTTCAGAGTCCAGGCCGGTGCATGCCATCATAAAGCAGGCTCACGGGCTCTTACCCCAAAGGACTGCCTTCCCTAGCATCTACTTCCATACAGAATAAAGCTGTTTCACAGGTACTCTACCAAAAACCAGGGTCTCTGGAGCTGAGGCAGAATAAGCGTTCTCACCTGGGCCCCAAGGGACCTCACCCCCACCTGGCCAAGAATCCAAGGGCCGCTTATCCTATATGATTAGGTTATCCAGAAAGGGTGTGCCTCGTGGGCAGGATCCATTCCCGCCCAAAGGGGGTGCTGAGGCCTAGGACACCGACAAATACGGGGCCACTCACGGAAAAGCAACCCCACTCACACTCAGGAAATCCCGGTGGCCACATGGACAGCTTCCCCAAGCTGTTGAAGCACCGACACTTTGCTTGACCTCAAGAGAGGTGGCAAATTTTCCATTGCCCCACTTCTGTCCACTCAACATTTCTACGCCCACGGACATTGCCACCTCACGTTCAAGGCCTCCCCTAGCACCCCCCTCTCTGCTGACACATTCTGCTGTTGTGCAGTCTGTCAATTGCAAGATCCATGCTTCCCCCCGACTGCGCAGGCACTGGAACCCGTGGATAACCCCGACGAGCCCACGTTTCCCCAGCCATGAATCAGGGGCCACTATCCCCTGCACGTTCAACTGCTCATGGGCACCCTCTACAAAAGTACCTGAATGCGGGATTCTGGGAGGCCTGTGAGTCTGGCCAGGTGTTCTCTGGGAGAAATGCTAGCAAATGGGCTCTTCTCAAAGGCTTGAAGGAGAAGACTGGTTTGGGATGGAGAAATGGCTGTCCGTTTTCTCCTGCCTTCCTTTGGGAAACGTTCTGAAAGGAGAACAAAGTTAGGAAGAAGGGCTTTAGAGCCCAGGCACATCCAGTGTGGAAAGAGCAATTGGTGTCTGTGTGCACCTGGGAGTGAGTGAGTGAGTAAGTGAGTGAGAGTGTGTGTATGTGTGTGCCTATTCTTCTGCTTTGACATTTTTGTCATAGCTTCTCCTTCCCTGAGTCCCTGAGGTCCCTACGGACCCACCCAAACAAGCCAGCGCCTGCCTCTCCAGCCTGAGGTGACTCTGTCCTTTCTGGCACTTTCAGGACAAGAAGACTCAAAGCCCTTCTGTCCTGGAGACAAGGCAACCGCCCAACAGGTGGTGTAAGCACAGTGTCCATTGTTGGGAACAGGAAAGGCAGCTGGAACAAGGTAACATGGGTTCCTTTCCTAAGCCCCCTTGCAAAACCCTTGACAAACCCATGCAGAGCCGTTGCCGTGGGAAGGAGAAGCTCAACAAGAGACACGTGTGGTATGCTGGGGCCTCACCTGGAGTCCCAGCTGGAGGCTGTTCCTGTCCACACGATGGCCCGTCCACTTGGGAGTTTGCAGACCCCAATCGGCTCTGCCTTAGCTGTCTCGTGCGTTGGTTCTGGAACCACACCTAAGTGACGAAAGAAGAACCGATGGTCAGGCAGCACTGGTGAACAAGATCTATCTGTATCTGTATCTGAATCTATATAATTTCTCTCTACCTCCATCTGTATCTCTATCCTCGGTCTACCTCCGTATCTTCCATCCCTTTGTTTCCCTCATACCTAAAGTCTCAGAGTGTTTTGTGTGGGCCACGCGGTACCTCAGGGCAAGTGATTTGTAGCGGAAGTCGGTCTGGATGTGTTGAGCCGTTGGAGTGCCCGGGACATGCCCTCCCTTAGTCCCCGTGTTCTCAGTCTGATGACTTGGAATGACTTCAAAGGGCATGGGCTCCCCGGGGATGCACATAGGGGAGCCAAAGCCTCTGACCTCGCCAGATGGGCATGGAGAATGACATGCAGTGCCGTCAGGCAGATTGTGTCCACAACTTGTCCCCCAGGGAGAATGAAAGAGAAGCTCTAGCCTACCTGGATCCTGGATTCTGGAATGTCTAGCTCTCGGGCCAGTCGTTCTCTGGTGGTGATGTCAGGGTATCGGTTCTGCTGGAACAACACTTGCAGAACCTCTTTCTGCCATGGCCTCAAAAGAAGCCTCCTCCGTCGGGATCATGGCGGGAGTCGGTCTGTTGCAGGGAAACGGCCACTGGATTGGGAAGGCTTTCATGAGGAAGGCAAACCAGCGGTGCCGTCTCAGCTCTTCACTTTTTGCCCTGGCGGCCCCTTCCCAGGCCGCAGGTTATTTTCCCTTTGCCACCCACGGATCCACCTGAGAGCCCGCTCCATAGGACCCTGGCAGCCTGCCATCTGCCCATGGGAAAGGGGGTAGTCCAGGATCCAGGAAGATACCAACCTCTCCCTAGCCATGTGATGGCATGCCAACGACTTGAGGAGACCTGCGGAGGCTGTGGGGGAGGAAAGCACCTGAGGAGGAGCAAAGAGGATCCCACTGCTCCTAAGAAACCTCCAGGTAAAATCCGAAAGCACATCCCGCGAGTGCTGCTGCGTTGGAGGTGAAAGATCCATTTTTGTCAGTTACACCTAAAGAGGCCCCGAAACTCAACCCATATTCTGCCTCCTGAGATCTCGTTTGTCAATTTTCTCAAGAGGGACTCTCCTTCGGACTCCTGGCCACCGACTTCAGTGTGGCTTCCGACGGCAGCCATGGGCCAGCCTCTCTCAATACCCTTCCCCCATCCCCTGTGGGTCAGAACCTTCGAGCATGGGTCCTGGCTGGCAGGGTGGTCCCTCTTACTGTCCTGAAGGCCGGAAAGTAATCGGGGCCTTGGGGGAATCCAAGCAGGGAGAAGGGCCTCTGAGGGGATCTTACTCCTTGATGTGCTGGTGGGAGCCATGCCGCTGGAGTACCTCGGGTCCCAGAGCACTGGCCAGTCGACTGGGCAGGACCCGGCAGTGTGGGACTTATCAAAGCCTAGCAAGGCCCACCCCCAATCACTTCGACAGATTCCTGTGGTAGTCCTGCCTTCAGTGGTTCCGACCTTTGTGGGAAGAGGTGTTCAGCAGGACCTCGGGACCCCTTGAGCTGAGACCTGCACCTGGGCAGGTGGATGTGCCCGCCCCACCCTCCTCTGCATGGAATGTGCCCCTCCCACTCCCGCAAGCTTGTCTTCAGGATGACAGCGCTCACATCGAACAGTGCTATTGAGACTGCGGAGACTGGTAGGGCCGATTTAATGTTCAAACCTGTTTAAGTCTTAGGGCCTGCTTCACCAGAGGGACTCCATATTGCCTAGGTAGCCATATGGTTGTTTACATCCACGGGCTTCATTCTGGGAAGGAACGCCCCTGTACTTCCTGGGATCGGTTCCAGGTATCGATTCTGTGAGTGAAAGCCCTATCCGTAGAAGCCACGTGCCTTGAGGTCTGCAGTTATGCTCTCTAAAACCAGCCTGTGAGGTCAGGATGGGGTCGCTCTCTTCGGAGGTGGCCCTGGCCCGGTCAGTCGGACTTCTAAAGCTGGGCATAGAATAAGGCTTTGCATCACTTTCACTTTGTATCCATCTCGTTCCTCTGATAACGGACCCCATCTGGGACTGTGTCTAGGACTGGACCCGGTCCTTGCATCAGATTCCGGAACGTGGGTGTGGAACTCGAGTCCCCTTTGGCCTCCCAAGACGAGCCTCCCAATTAAGTTCCCCTCTCATGCATCGCATGGCTTTCTATTTTTCTTTCTATTGTTCACATGGACATTGTGTTTATGGGCACGTTGGTTACTTTTCATTTGAGAGTTGTCCTTTTCTCCCCTTTGTTTTACTAGTTTGCTCATTTGTGTATTACTTTAAAACAATGATATGGCTAATGCCCTGGTATTTTCACCTTCCCCTGCCAATTTGGACTGGACACCCACTTTGTTTGGTGTCTAGGTGCCCTCCACGCTCAGGGAATCCGTTTCCGAAGACACCCAGGCTGCTCGTGAAGCAACACCACCCTGTGGAGCCAGGCAGGAGACTGAGATCACACAGCTGAGATAGGAGGCAGGCAAGAGCCAGATGGCACGCCAGCCATCGCCATGTATGTGGATTGGATTGGTCCTCGGTCTTAGCTGCTCATGGGGACAAGGGAACAACAACCTCAGAGGAAAGCCATGGGACGAGTGAACGTGCAGGGTTTGGGGCAAGTGGAGATGACACCATGTCCTGGTCTTAGGAAATCAAAGCTCGCCGCCGTTTGATATGGATTCAGGCCTCCCTAGAATTCCCAGAGAGAAATCGTCTGTGCTATGTTGAGTTCATCCCTTTGGGTTTCCAAAGGCGCCAGCTGGTATTCCTTTTCTTGACTGCTCATGGAAGGGCATGTCCAGAGAGACTTGAGCTCTAAGTGGAGAGCCCTACTAAATGACCGAGGAGGGGAGGACATTTCCAGTAAACTGGGACACAGATGTAGAAAATCAGATCAATTCAAAACTGGAGGGAAACCGGATGGGCCAAGTTGCCTCTCCTTCCAATCTGGGGTTTTTTGGCTGTGTTGGAATGGCGTTGGTGCCGCTGCTCTGCCTGTGTGTGTGTGTGTGTGTGTGTGTGTGTGTGTGTGTGTGTGTTTCAAAAATACCTAACTGTCCTTACATTGTAGAGGTCCCTTCAATGGTTCCCAGGAAGATGAGATGGAATGTGCCATCAGTCAACCACTACAGTGTATTCCCAGAGCCGTCCCGTTATGGAATCGGCCAGGCAACTCCCAAGCCACCAAAGAACCAACCTGTGGCCCAACAGGAAATGGTTGACAGAGAACCAAATCACGCTCCCATTACCTTTTGGCTCCCAGGGCTACGAAATTGTATCAGGTGAACTACAGGGCGATAAGTAGAACCCTGGAGAAAGAGGCAGTGAAGGGAGCCCTCCTCCCAGGACCTGACGGCATTCCAAGAGCATTTGCTAATGGTAGGGGTGAGTGTGTCTGTGGGTCAGAGGGTGTGCTTGTGAGTGCTTGTGCTTCTGTCCCAGAGAAACCAGTGGCTTTAGGTCAAGGAAACAGCATCTGCAGAAACTGAGGAATGGCATATCCCGGAAGCTCGAGGGGATCTCCCTGGCCAGGTAGATGGTGTCTCTCCTGGCTGCGATCCTCCAAGGTGTGGCATGCCGCACGAGAAGACACGTGGGCAGGGGGCCACCACAGAGGTTGCCCTAGAAACATTTGAGCGCCTTGCCCTGAACACAGAGCTTTGAGGAATACGTAAAGCCTCCACGATGGTAAAGGGCCGAGTCCTGATTAGAACCTATTGGGGCAACTGAGCATTGGCACAGCTCTCTGTTGCTTTTCCTGGCTTGGCTCTGCCGACCTTGCAGGGGCTCTCCAGGCACTGCCTGAGGCTGACCCTCCACAAGACGAGGAGCAGTCTTGAAGCCCCAAGACGATGTCTCGCCGACACGTGGATCCTGATTTGGCCCCTCATTCTTAGGCTTGGGTGATCGGAGGGCGAGAGAATCACTTTGAGGCATCCCAGGGCTGGCACAGCTGGGTGAAGATGCCCTCACAGATCAGAGGCCTTGAGTCCTTGGCCTCCAAGGCCATGAGTCACAACCCTCTAACAAGGTTCACTTCCTCCAGCTTCCACATGGATATCTCCTCTGGAAAGCTAGTTTCCAGAGTGGGGCTCCGTGTTGTACACAGGCCAGGGGCTTGAAAGCTCACTGATGTGCATGGCACTGGGTACGCATGCACAGGACAGGCTCCAGGGCTCATGTCCGTACTTGAGAATCTGGTGTGGCAGGCCTTGGACCCCAATGTGGCTGCAACCCCATTCTTCCCTCCACATCATGGGTGCAGAAGGGCTAGCCCCCAGAGTCCAGAGACCTTGCAAACACTCTCAGATGATCCCGAGGTCCTCCCAGAGCCACAAGAGAGCTGTTCTTCCACATAGCTTCTCTAGATAAAACCAAAGCCCCATCTGTCCCGAGGACACCTTGGCTGGGCACATTCCAGACATCCTAACCCATTCTCTTCGGGGAGGTAGACACACTACCTTCCACCCCGTCTACACAAGCTACAGGTAGATGTGTCCAAGTAGCCAACTGAAGAACCAAACACTAGGCCACGGGGGGTGTGGACAGCTTCTAGCACAAGCGATATCCACAGAGAGATACAAGCGATCCACCTGTGGAACTAGGCACTGATCAACATGGGGCTGCAGATATATTTGTGCATAAGCACGTCTGGATAGCGCAAGAGAATGAGTTGGATGGAAGTGACCAAGATCAGAGTTCTTTGTTTCTTTGCAACTTGGAACACATACGTGTGGGTCATGGGTTTGGAGGTGGACTCAAGAAACCAAACCCCCAATCTCTCATCTCCCAGGGCACATGGGAAATAGGGAGGGGCAGAATAATAACCCAAGGAAATAACCCGGCGACGCCCACTTTCGTCTTCCAAATGTTTGACCACATTCCTTTCCCCGGAGGTTCTTTGCCCGTTCATTAGGAAGCCTAAGAATGACCGTGAGACTGTGTGGACATCTGTGTGTGTCCACGTGTGAGAGAAAAATGAGATAGAGGGAGAGGGAAACAGAGACAGAAATCACAAGAAGAGAAAGAGAGACAAGGAGGAAGGGCAGGGGCCAAAATCGGGGTTGGAGTGGGGGTTGACTCACTGCCTGCCTTCTATGATCAGCCTTAGGTGTGAATATGGCCTCAGCTGAGAAGAGTGGGGTCAGGTGGAATGTGCATGAGCGACTGCCACTTGGACTCCACCTACATCCCTTGGAGGAGTGCTGGAACCTAAGGCACCCTCCATGCAGGTGGAGGAGCATGACAATTGGGAAGGGTTAGTGCTGCCTCTCTGGCGTGTCTGTGCCAGAAACTGGGAACTAGACGTGGTCCTCCCAATGGCTACCACAGTCCGACCCCAGCCCAGGAAGCATCGCCCGTCTCTGAGGATGTGTATGCATGGCAGGATGTTTGGGGAACGGGATGAGTCATGACCAGGACACTGCATTGGGGAGGCAAAGTTAGGTTTATTAAAGCAATGGAGAGTCCCATGGATCTTGAAAATCCAGGATGGATTTCCTCAAGTTCCATTTTGCAAAGGAGTGGGGTGACCCCACAGAAGGACGACCACCAGAACGCTGACAGGGAACGATTGCCTTCTTCCTGAGAAGCAGGTGTTCATTGTTGTAGAGAGGCGTGCCGATAGACACCAAGCAGAGAGAGGAAAATAAAAAAGCGCTAAGGTTCTGCAAAAAACCACATTGGTCCCCTTTCTGGCATGGCATCTGAGAATTACTGTGGCCCCTGGGGTTGCCAATCTGTGTCCATTGGAAAGGCGCTGGGGCAAATATGAGAGGCAAAGTCCACAGGGCATTCTGGACTATGGCTGGGAATTGATCACTGGGCAATGGGTGCCTGTGGTCGAGTCCGGTTTGGCCAGTTCAGCCCTCCCAGCCTTGATCGAGTCATGTAGCGTACTGTCTTCATCTACACGCTCAGCTTCTGGAGATGGGACGTTGGGCTTCAGCAGGAAGAAAAGGCCTGTGGAGGTGTCGTTCTTTGACCTCTCTTCCTTGCTTGGGTTTTCTGCCAGGACCAGGGTTTCCCAGGCCCCAGAGGCACGGGTGATGGCAGGGTGGAGGGCCGGTGTGTGTCCTGCCAGGGGACAGTCAGGTGGAGGGGAGGGTATAAACTTCCCAGTGTCTTTGATGCCTTCATGTGCCTTGTGGAGCTTGAAGAATGTCGGGAGTGCCAAGGAGCAGCGTCCATGGAGCAGGGAGGAACACCCTTCTGTATTTCCACGGGGCAGATGCTCCTTTGGGCCTCGGGCTTCCTCGAGAGCATGAGCATGATTTCCCGTTCCTTCTCCTCGCTGTCCAGCTAGGACTGCCTCTCCGAAAAGGACATTCTGAATGAATAGGGAGTAGAGGGGATAAGGCCTCCCTGATCCTAGGACTGAGGCCATTTGGAATCGTGCAGCATGGCCAGCAAGGCCTGAATCTCGTCATGGCTGAGGTGTGCTTCCAGGGATCCCGGAGGCTCCTCTTGCTGGAGATGCCCACTGGGAAAAGGCGGTGTGTCTTCCTCCCTCTCTGGGGCTGATAGGAGTTCCTCAACTGGAGGCTTCTGCAGAAGATGGGTGCTGTGGGTCCAGGGCACTAGGGAGCCCAGGAGTAGGGTGTTCCTGCCACCACCAGCCAGGGGTCTCAGCGTGTGCAGACTGCCCAACTGCTCCATCCTGGGCCTGTCCTGTGCCCACGACAAGCCAGGACTCCTCGCCCAATGCCAGTGGTGCATATTGGCTACCCAAGGGCCCTGCCCTTGCCTGAATGCAGGATGCAGGGAGGCCTGTGAGTCTGGCCAGGTCTTCTCTGGTAGAAATGTTAGCAAATGGGCTCTTCTCAAAGGCTTGAAGGAGAAGACTGGTTTGGGATGGAGAAATGGCTGTCTGTTTTCTCCTGCCTTCCTTTGAGAAATGTTTTGAAAAGAGAACAAAGGTAGGAAGAAGGGCTTTAGAGCCCAGGCACATCCAGTGTGGAAAGAGAAATTGGTGTCTGTGTGCACCTGGGAGTGAGTGAGTGAGTGAGTGAGTGAGTGAGTGTGAGTGTGTGTATGTGTGTGCCTATTCTTCTTCTTTGACATTTTTGTCATAGCTTCTCCTTCCCTGAGTCCCTGAGGTCCCTACGGACCCACCCACACCAGCCAGCGCTTGCCTTTCCAGACTGAGGTGACCCAAGAAAAGGACTCCGTCCTTTCTGGCACTTTCAGGACAAGAAGACTCAAAGCCCTTCTGTCCCGGAAACAAGGCACCCGCCCAACAGGCGGTGTAAGCACAGTGTCCATCGTTGGGAACCAACTTGCATTCCCACCAACAGTGTATGAGGGTTCCCCTTTCTCCACATCCTCTCCAACACACGTAGTTCCTGTCTTGCTAATTTTGGCCATTCTAACTGGTGTGAGGTGGTATATCAATGTGTTTTTTTTTTTTCCAAGCCCATTTTTTTTATTGATTTCATTTCTTTTCAGCGTAACAGAATTCATAGTTTTACACCACAACCAGTGCTCCGTGCAATGTGTGCCCTCCCCAATACCCAGCACCTGGCTGCCCCAACGTCCCACCCCCCGCCCCTGCAATACCCTCAGGTTGTTTTTCAGAGTCCATAGTCTCTCATGGTTCAACTCCCCTCCCCCCAATTTCCCTCAACTCCCTTCTCCTCTCCATCTCCCCATGTCCTCTGTGTTATTTGTTATGCTCCGCAAATAAGTAATGCTGCATGAAAATTGACTCTCTCTGCTTGACTTATTTCACTCAGCATAAACTCTTCAAGTCCCGTCCATGTTGCTACAAAAGTTGGGTGTTCATCTTTTCTGAAGGAGGCATAATTCTCCATAGTGTATATGGACCACATCTTCCTTATCCATTCGTCCGTGGAAAGGCATCTTGGTTCTTTCCACAGTTGGGCAACCGTGGCCATTGCTGCTATAAACATTGGGGTACAGATAGCCCTTCTTTTCAACACATCTGTATCTTTGTGGTAAATACCCAGAAGTGCAATTGCAGAGTCATAGGGAAGCTCTATTTTTATCTACTTGAGGAATCTCCACACTGCTCTCCAGAGTAGGTGCACGATCTTGCATTCCCACCTACAGTGTAAGAGGGTTCCCCTTAATCCACATCCTCTCCAACACACATTGTTTCCTGTCTTGCTGATTTTGGCCATTCTAACTGGCGTGACTTGGTATCTCCATGTGGTTTTGATTTGAATCTCCCTGATGACTAGTGATGGTGAACATTTTTTAATGTGTCTGATAGCCATTTGTATGTCTTCATTGGAGAAGTGTCTGTGCATATCATTTGCCCATTTTTTGATATGATTATATGTTTTCTGTTTGTTGAGTTTGAGAAGTTCTTTATAGAACCTGGATATCAACCTTTTGTCCTTTGTGTCATTTGCAAATATGTTCTCCCATTCCGTGGGTTGCCTCTTTGTTTTGTTGACTGTTTCCTTTGCTGTGCAGAAGCTTTTGATCTTGATGAAGACCCAAAAGTTCATTTTTGCTTTCGTTTCCTTTGCCTTTGGAGACAGATCTTGAAAGAAGTCACTGTGGCTGATATAAAAGAGGTTACTGCCTATGTTCTCCTCTAGGATTCTGATGGATTTCTGTCTCACATTGAGGTCCTTTATCCATTTCGAGTTTATCTTTGTGTACTGTGGAGGAGAATGGTCGAGTTTCATTCTTCTACATATAGCTGTCCAATTTTCCCAGCACCATTTATTGAAGAGACTGTCTTTTTTCCACTGTATATTTTTTCCTGCTTTGTCAAAGATTATTTTACCGTAGGGTTGAGGGTCCATATCTGGGCTCTCTACTCTGTTCCATTGGTCTATGTGTCTGTTTTGATGCCAGTACCATGCTGTCTTGGTGATCACAGCTTTGTGGAAAAGCTTGAAATCAAGTAATGAGATGCCACCAGTTTTATTTATGTTTTTCAACATTTACTTAGTGATTCGGGGTCTCTTCTGGTTCCATACAAATTTTAGGATTATTTGCTCCAGCTCTTTGAAAAATATCGGTGGAATTTTGATGGGAATGGCATTAAAAGTATAGATTGCTCTAGGTAGTATAGACATTTTAACAATGTTTATTCTTCCGATCCAAGAACATGGAATGGTCTTCCATCTTTTTACGTCTTCTTCGATTTCTTTCATGAGTGTTCTGTAGTTCCTCGAGTACAGATCCTTTACCTCTTTGGTTAGGTTTATTCCCAGG
>PISX010019551.1:0-23055 GCA_004024625.1 Mellivora capensis | reverse complement strand
ACCACTGATTTCTGTACATTGACTTTGTATCCTGCCACGTTACTGAATTGCTGTATGCTTTCTAGTAGTTTAGGGGTGGAGTCTTTTGGGTTTTCTACATAAAGTATCATGTCGTCTGCGAAGAGAGAGAGTTTGACTTCTTCCTTGCCAATTTGGATACCTTTTATTTCTCTTTGTTGTCTGATTGCTGTTGCTAGGACTTTTAATACTATGTTGAACAAGAATGGTGATAGTGGGCATCCTTGTCGTTTTCCTGATCTCAACGGGAAGGCTGTGAGCTTCTTCCCATTGAGGATGATGTTTGCTGTGGGTCTTTCATAGATAGCTTTTATGAAGTTCAGGAATATTCCCTCTATCCTATACATTGAAGCATTTTAATCAGGAACGGAGGCTGGATGTTGTCAAATGCTTTTTCTGCATCCATTGAGAGGACCATGTGGTTCTTCTCCCTTTTCGTATTGATTTGTTCTATCCCATTGATTGACTTGCGAATGTTGAACCGGCCTTCTAAGCCAGGGATGAATCCCACCTGGTCATTGTGGATGATCCTTTTAATGAGCTGTTGGATCCTGTTTGCTAGGATCTTGTTGAGAATCTTAGCATCCATATTCATCCGTTATTTTGGTCTGAAATTCTCCTTTTATGTGTGGTCTTTGCCTGATTTGGGGATCAGGGTAATGCTGGCTTCATCAAAGGAGTCTGGAAGTTTTCCTTCTGCTTCAATTTTTTGAAACAGCTTCAGGAGAATAGGTGTTATATCTTATTTGAACGTTTGGTAGAATTCCCCAGGGAATCCGTCAGGTCCTGGGCTCTTGTTATTTGGGAGGTTTTTGATCACTGCTTCAATCTCGTTACTCAATATCGGTCTATTCAGGTTGTCACTTTCTTCCTGGGTCAATTTTGGGAGTTTATATTTTTCCAGGAATGCATCAATTTCATCTAGGTTGTTAAGCTTATTGGCATATAACTGTTGATAATAGTTTCTGATGATTGTTTCTACTTCCTTGGTGTTAGTTGTGATATCTCCCTTTTCATTCATAATTTTATTAATTTGAGCTTTCTCTCTTTCATCTTGGATAGTGTGGCCAACGGTGTATCGATCTTATTGATTCTTTCAAAAAACCAGATTCTAGTTTCATTGATACGTTCTACTGTATCTCTAGGTTCTACCTCATTCATCTCTGCTCTACCCTTGATTATTTCCATTCTTGTGCATGGAGTTTGTTTAATTTGTTGTTGATTCTCCAGTTCTTTAAGGTGTAGAGACAGCTGTTGTATTCTGGATTTTTCTTTTTTTTTTTTTTTTTTTTTTTTTTTTTTTTTGAGGGAGGCTTGGATGGCTATGTATTTCCCCCTTAGGACCGCCTTTGCTGTATCCCATAGGTTTTGGACCGACGTGCCTTCATTCTCAATGGTTTCCATGAATTGTTTAAGTCCTTCTTTGATCTCCTGGTTGACCCAAACATTCTTAAGCAAGGTGGTCTTTAGCTTCCACGTGTTTGAATTCCTTTCAAACTTTTCCCTGTGGTTGAGCTCCAGTTTCCAAGCATTGTGATCCGAGAATATGCAGGGAATAATCTCTATCCTTTGGTGTCGTTTGAGTCCTGATTTGTGACCCAGTATGTGGTCTATTCTGGAAAAGGTTCCATGTGGAATTGAGAAGAATGAGTATTCTGTTGTTTTAGGGTGGAATGTTCTGTATATATCTATAAGGTCCATCTGGTCCAATGTGTCATTCAATGCTTTTGTTTCTTTATTGATTTTCTGCACGGATGATCTATCTATTACTGAGAGAGGCGTGTTAAGATCTCCTACTATCAAAGTATTCATATCAATATGACTCTTTATTTTGATTAATAGTTTTCTTATGTAATTGGCTGCTCCCATATTGGGGGCATAGATATTTACAATTGTTAGATCTTCTTGGTGGATAGTCCCTTTAAGAATGACGTAGTGTCCTTCTGTATCTCTGACTACAGTCTTCAGTTTAAAATCTAATTTATCTGATATGAGAATCATTACCCCGGCCTTCTTTTAAGGCCCGTTGGCATGAAAGATGTTCCTCCATCCCTTCACTTTCAATCTGGGTGTATCCTTACGTTCGAAATGGGTCTCCTGTAGACAACATATGGATGGGTCTTGTTGTTTTATCCAATCGGCAACCCTGTGTCATTTTATGGGCGCATTTAGGCCATTCATATTGAGAGTGATTATTGATAGATACGTTTTTATTGACATCGTGTTACCTTCGAAGTCTTTCTTTCTGTAGATTTTCTCTATATTTCTGTGATGATATGATATTCTTGGGGTTTTTCCTCTTTTAAAGAACCCCCCTTAATATTGCCTGCAATGTCAGCTTGGTGTTTGCAAACTCTTTTAAGCCTTGCCGTCTTGGAAGCTCTTTATATCTCCATCCATTTTGAATGTCAGTCTTGCTGGATAAAGTATTCTGGGCTGCACATTCTTCTCATTTAGTGCCCTGAATATATCTTGCCAGCCCTTTCTGGCTTGCCAGTTTGCTGTGGACAGTTCTGACGTTATTCTGATGCGCTTTCCTCTGTACGTGAGGAGCTTCTTTGTCCTAGATGCCTTCCAGAGAGTTTCTCTAGAATTATAATTCCTCATTCTTACTATCAGGTGTCTCGAGGTGTTTTGACAATCTCAAATCTTGGGCGGGGGATCCGTTCTGCCTCTAGCACATGACCACTATTTCCATTTGTGATATTTGGAAAATTTTCATGAAGAACGTGTTCGACAATATCTTCTAGACTTCTTTCTTTCTCCTCCCCTTCAGGTATTCCAATAATTCAGACGTTGGAACGTTTCATGGCATCATTTAATTCCCTGATTCTGTTTTCGTGGCTTCTAAGCTGTTTGTTCCAGTCTTCCTCCTGATCCTTTCTCTCTATCTGTTTGTCCTCCAGATCACTAATTCTATCTTCTGTCTCAGTTACCCCAACTTTTAGAGAATTTAGATTAGATTGGAACTCATTGAGAGCCTTGTGAACATCATCCCTGGTGGCTTTCAGTTCTGCCCTAATATTGTGAACAAAATCCCTAGTGGCTTTCAGTTCTGCCCTAATCAATTGCGTTTGGTCATCCATGGCTTTCTCCAACCTAGCTATTGCCTGGATAATTGTTAGCCTGAATTCCCTTTGTGACATAATGTCTATGTCAGTAGCCATTAGCTCTGTTACAGAGGGTCCATCCTCTGAATTTTTCTTCTGATGGGCATTCCTCATCCTAGTCATTTTGCTGAGATATGGCTGAATGGTTGTAGTTGGATGTATCGACCTTGGTGCAGTGAAGGTGCACCCTGGAATGCTTCTGAGCAATCAAGGGTCCGCAAACAAATTAAAGAAAAAAAGAAAGAGAGAAAGCAGGAAAAGAGAGAGAGATAGAGAAAGAGAGAGAGAGACAGGAAAACGAAAGAAGGATAAATGAGAAGGCTCACCCTAAATGGGCCCCAAGGTAAGTTTTGTGAAGTATGCAAACAAATACGGACAAACAGAAAAGACGACAAAAGTATAGGACAAGAGAAGAAAAAAATATGTACATATATATGTAGAAGCAAAACAAAGAAACAGACAACAACAACAAGAAAAAAGAACCTAGTCAAAAAGAACCCTAAGTATAAGATTTATATGCTACCAGGACAAACACAAATATACAAAAATACTGGTAGGAGAAAAAGATGGGAGAGTGGTTGTAAATTCTCAGTGTGGGCGAGGAAGGTTATTTTGATTCTTCCTGGATGTATCTTGATATCTTTTTTAAAGGACACAACTTTCCTAAGATAACGGGGGATTAAAAATTGGTTTACCTCTAGGGGCAGCATTGATTGGGGAAAGGGGATTACCTTGAAGTTTAACTCTATATGAATATTAGAAAATAAAAGTAAAGAAAAGAATGATCTAAACTAAACTAAAATGAAATTTTTAAAAAAATTAAAAATAGAAAAGCAAAAGAAGGACATGGGTATATGTATCAAAAAGTTCAGGTTAAATGGTTATTATGGAATTTGATGTACTGGACATCTCAATGTTATGGTAAATAGGCTAAAAAATAAAAAAGATTTAAAAAAATTAAAAAAAATGAACCAGAATAGTGGGAACGAATTAAAAATTAAACGTTGTAACTATGAAGTAGTAGTGATTGTTGTCTTCTTGGCTGGTTGGCTTTCTAGGGGAGGGGCCTGCCACGTGGGTTTTCAGGCAGTGTTTCCTGAGTTAAGTCCTCCCGTCCCCTCAGGGGGTGGGCTCTGAGGAAATCGGGCGTTCAGGCTTTTGTTCTCTGGAGGTTTTTATTTCTGTTCGTTTGTTTTCTCTCCCATTGGCAGCTCCCGACGGTTCTTGGAGGTTTAGAGGAAAGCAAACTGTACCCAGACCTCCCTCCCAGAAAGAAGCCCCAGTCCGTTCCCCTCTGGGTGCTGCAGAGCAGGTTCCCAGCTGCGATCTCTGGGGACACCTGTGTGTCTTGCTTGTACTCAAAACCACAACAGCGGCAGCTGGCTGGTCAGCTCCAAACCGCCAGAGAGGTTCCCAGCAGCGATTGCACACTGAGATTTTCCCCCTGGCACAGGCTGGGAGCGCTCAGACTTTCTGGGTCCGAGAGCACAAGGGGGCTGGCGCCACCGCGCGCCTGTCTCAGGGGAGGGGGTCGAACACATCTCAGGCTCTGCTAATGTGGTGGGGCGCAAGTGTAAGCACTGCAAAAATGCTGTTTCTGCCCCGAGAGTGTCCCAGCCCCTGCTGTATGCCAAGCGCCCTTAGGAGGTCTCCTCATGACTCAGGGACCAAGACCTGGTTTCTCCGCTGCACTCTCTCTGGCTCAGCACCAGGGGTGTCTTTCCTCTGTGGGGGACTTTAGCCCCTGTCCCGAACCGTTCCAATTCACACAATTTTCCCCGGCGATCCTTTGCCCTTTTTAAGTGCTTTATATCAGACTTCAAGTTAATGCTGGTCCCCAGTCGTAGGGCACTCTCATATTGGGGTATTTCTTTCCAATGGGTCTCCTCTGGTGGCTCCCTCCCCCTTTCGTTTATCTTCTGATACCAGACCAGTGTTCCCACTCCGCTTTACCTGCCCACTGGCGTCTTCTGCACCCGTAGAGATCCTGACGTCTAGAATTCTGATCTCAGGCTGATTTCATGGGTGCTCGGAGTTACTTGGTAGGTAATCAGCTCACTTGAGGGGACAGGTTGAACGAGGGCCTCCTCCTACTTCCCTGCCATCTTGTCCCCCCCACCCAGATCAATTAGATTTTAAGCCAAAGACTATAATAAGAGATGAGGAAGAACACTATATCATACTCAAAGGGTCTGTCCAACAAGAAGACCTAACAGTTTTAAATATCTATGCCCCTAACATGGGAGCAGGCAACTACATGAACCAATTAATAACAAAATCAAAGAAAATGTTATGCTGAAAAGAAATTAAAATAAATAAAAAAATAAAATAAAAAAAATCAAACACATTGACAAGAATACAATAATAGTAGGGGACGTTAACACTCCCTTCCCTGAAATGGACAGATCATCCAAACAAAAGATCAACAGGGAAATAAACGCCTTAAATGACACACTGGCCCAGATGGACATCACAGATATATTCAGAACATTCCATCCCAAAGCAACAGAATACACATTCTTCTCTAGTGCATATGGAACGTTGTCCAGAATAGATCACATCCTGGGTCATAAATCAGGTCTCAACCGGTATCAAAAGATTGGGATCATGCCCTACATACTTTCAGGCCACAATGCTCTGAAGCTAGAACTCTGCTAGAACTCAATCACAAGAGGAATTTTGGAAAGAACCCAAATACATGGAGACTAAACAGCATCCTTCTAAGGAATGAATGGGTCAACCGGGAAATTAAAGAAGAATTCAAAAAAATTTATGGAATCAAATGGTAATGAAAACACAAGTGTTCAAAATCTGTGGGACAGAGGAAGGGGGAGTCCTGAGAGGAAAATATATAGTGGTACAAGCCTTTCTCAAGAAAGAAGAAGGGTCTCAAGTACACAATCTAACGCTTCACCTAAAGGAGCTGGAGAAAGAACAACAAAGAAAGCCTAAACCCAGCAGGAGAAGAGAAAGCATAAAGATCAGAGCAGAAATCAATGAAATAGAAACCAAAAAGACAATAGAGGAAATCGACGAAACTAGGAGCTGGTTCTTTGAAAGAATTACTAAGATTGATAAATCCCTGGCCAGACTTATCAAAAAGAAAAGAGAAAGGACGCAAATAAATGAAATCATGAGTGAAGGAGGAGAGATCACAACCAACACCAAAGTAATACAAACAATTCTAAGAACATACTATGAGCAACTCTACGCCAACAAATTTGACAATCTGGAAGAAATGGCTGCATTCCTAGAGACATATAAACTGAACCAGGAAGAAATAGAAAACCTGAAGAGACCCGTAACCACTGAGGAGATTGAAACAGTCATCAAAAATCTCCAAACAAACAAGAGCCCAGGGCCAGACGGCTTCCCAGGGGAATTCTACCAAACACTTAAAGAAGAATTAATTCCTATACTCCTGAAACTGTTCCAAAAAAATAGAAATGGAAGGAAAACTTCCAAACTCATTTTATGAGGCCAGCTTCACCTTGATCCCCAAACCAGACGAGGATCCCATCAAAAAACAGATTTACACACCAGTATCCTTGATGAACACAGATGAGAAAATTCTCAACAAAATACTAGCCAATCGGATACAACAGAACATTAAAATGATTATTCACCAGAACCAAGCGGGATTTATTCCAGGGCCGCAAGTTTAGTTCAACATCTGCAAATCAATCAATGCGATACAATACATTATTACCCACCAAAGAGGCCAAGAGTCTATACTCAGAAAACTATAAGCAAGTCTACCATAAAGTTCTCATGAAAGAATTTGAGGAAGACACAAAGAAATGGAAAAATGTTCCATGCTCCTGGATTGGAAGAACCAATATTGTGAAATAGGCAGAAAAAAAACTAGACGATTTCCTTATAGCATACACAAAAATAGACTCAAAACGGATGAAGGACCTCAGTGTGAGAAAGGAAGTCATCAAAGTCCTTGAGGAGAACACAGGTGGCAACCTCTTTGACCTCAGCCGCAGCAACTTCTTCCTAGGAACATCGCCAAAGGCAAGGGAAGTAAGGGCAAAAGTGAACTATTGAGACTTCATCAAGATCAAAAGCTTTTCCACAGCAAAGGAAACAATTAACAAAAAACAAAGACAACTGACAGAATGGGAGAAGATATTTGCAAAGGACATGTCGGATAAAGGGCTAGTATCCAAAATCGATAAAGAGCTTAGCAAACTCAAACCCCAGAGAACAAATAATCCAATCAGAAATGGGCAGAGGACATGAACGGACATTTCTGCAAAGACGACGTCCAGATGACCAACAGAATCATGAAAAAGTACTCCACATCACCCGGCATCAGGGAAATACAAACCAAAACCACAATGAGATACCACCTCACACCAGTCAGAAAGGCTAAAATTAACAAGTCAGGAAATGACAGATGCTGGCGAGTTTTCAGAGAAAGGGGAACCCTCCTACACTGTTGGTGGGAATGCGAGCTGGTGCAAGCACTCTGGAAAACAGCATGGAGGTTCCTCAAAAAGTTGAAAGTAGAGCTACCCTATGACCCAGCAATTGCACTACTGGGCATTTACCCTTATGATACAAAGGTAGTGATCCGAAGGGGCACGTGCACCCGAATGTTTATAGCAGTCCACAATAGCCAAACTGTGGAAAGATCCTAGATGTCCATCAACAGACGAATGGATAAAGAAGAGTTGGTATATATGTATATATATATATATATATATATATATATATATATATATATATATATATTGAACACGATGCAGCCATGGAAAGAAATGGAATCTTGCCATTTTCGATGATGTGGTAGGAACTAGAGGGTATTATGCTTAGCAAAATAAGTCAATCGGAGAAAGACAACTATCATATGAATACCGTGATATGAGGAAGTGGAGTGCAATGTGGGGGTTGGGGGGTAGGAAAAGAATAAATGAAACAATATGGGATCAGGAGGGAGACAAACCCTAAGAGACTCTTAAATCTCACAAAACAAACTAAGGGTTGCTGGGGGAAGGTGGGTCGGGAGAGGGTGGTGGTGTAATGGACATTGGGGAGAGTATGTGTTGTGGTGAGTGTGGCGAAGTGTGTAACCTGGCGATTCAGGGGCCTATACCCCTGGGGCTAATAATACATTATATGTTTATTAAAAAAATAAAAAAAAATTAAAATAAAGGAATCAAGAAGGAGGAGATAAAAAGACTTAGAGCTACACGGGTCCACATGGGGACTGGCCAGCACCCACGATTTGGGTCCCAACACAAAGGGCCAAAGAAGCCAGTTCCAAAAAGACATGTCGCAAAGGATGCCATTGCTCTGAATATCCAAGTGCAGGCAACATCCTAAGGTCACAAAGGAGAAGTTGGAGAGCAGCAGGTACAGTGAAGGGACCCTGCAATGTGTCCTGGATCTAGAGTTTCAGTTGGGAAAGTGAGACGCTTGGACATGGAGGACACTGATGGGTCCACAACAGTGTGAATGTACTTGATGCCAGGAGAAAAGATGCCTCATAGGATCCGAACAGGAAATTTTAGTTGAGGAAAGGAACAGGCATCCAGGGGCATGTGGGTGGTCATTCACTTAAGCACTGGACTCTTGATTTCAGCTCAGGCCATGGTCAAGCCCTGATCCAGAGATGCACTGGACCTAGAGCCTTTCTAAGATTTTCTCTCTGCCTCTGTCCCTCCTCCCCCAAAACGGGCTTTCATTTTAACCCCCGCTCTCTCTCTCTGGCTCTTAAGAAGAAAAGAAAAGAAAAGAAAAGAAAAGAAAAGAAAAGAAAAGAAAAGAAAAGAAAAGAAAAGAAAAGAGAAGAAAAGAAAACAGAAAAAGATGGGGTCCTTGATCAAAGGAACAAGACTGATACAAAGCGAAGGTTAAGCAAAGCTTTATTTTGACACCAGGCATCAGAAATCAGACTGACCCGTCAGGGCCACCTCAGAAGAGAGCGATCCCGCCCTGATCTCACAATCTAGTTTTAGAGGGCATAACCGCAGACCTCAAGGTATGTGGCTTCTATTCTTAGGGCGTTTATTCCGGAATTGATTTCCGGAATCGATATGGAACCTATACCCGGAACTGCTGGGGTATTGATTCCCGGTATGAAGTCCATGGATGTAAACAACAATATGGCTACCTAGGCAAAATGCAGTCGCTCTGGCTAAGCAGGCCCTAATCATTAAACAGGTTTTAACATTAAATCGGCCCTAACAGAAAAGAAGAGAAACAGGCATGCACTCAAAGCTTTGTTATTTGTACGAAATGTATGTATTCTGAAAAGCATATCCGCACATACATATGGTATATAAGGCATGAAAATGTTGGACAGGAAGGTATACTTCCCTGGGTCTCGCCAACTGACAAGAAAGGGGATTGGATTGGTGGGTCTCAAGTGCCTGAAAGGTCACGTGACGTTGGGCCAGTAGAAAAGTCAGGGAGGGAGGGAAGTGGCCATTTCTGACCATTCCTCGGGCACGCTTGACACAAAGGCTCCTCCATCAGAGTCCCTCTACAACCTTTTCAGCCTCTACTGAGAGACAGGAGGAGCACCATTGCATTTCAGGTGGGTTTGGGGACAATTGGGTCCTCAGTTCAGCTGTCAGAGAAATAAGACAGTGAGGAAATTATGGAGGGATGGAGCTTTCCCCATTGGGTTAAGCACACTTTCTTTGGAAAGCATATTCTGAGAAGAGAGACTGGTCAAAAGCAGTCCTTGTGACTCCCTGAGGTTGTCATTCTAAGGGAAATTTGCCCCACAGTCTGATGGGTGTGGGATCGTGGAAGTGCTGTGACAAAGTCCTGCTCCATTTGGCTGTGGGCACTGAAAGCCTGAAGAAGGAACTTGTTCCCAAGATGTGGAAATATCCTCATTTCCAATGGATGAGAAGTTAGTTAAGAAAGGGACTCTGAGAAGGGAACATTAAAGAAGAGATTACAGGGGCGCTGGGGGGCTCAGTGGTTAAACTTCTACCTTCAGCTTAGGTCATGATCCCAGGGTTCTGGGGTCGAGCCTTGCATTAGGCTGTCTTCTTCTCCCTCTCTCTCTGCTTCTGTTCCCTCTCTCGCTGTGTCTCTCTCTGTCAAATAAGTAAATAAAATCTTAAAAAAAGAGAAGAGATTACAGAAACTCAGATGGGCAGCTTCCAATCTAGTAGATGAGAGTAGGTTTTGTAAAATGACTTTGTAGTTGAAAATGGGTTCCTGGTGCATCAATTGGGAAATTCAGATTTTGAGAGGAAATCATAGGTTCTTTCCCATTTTCAACTCTGTGTAACCCATGTCGTATTGCCATAGCATGGATTCTTGTGTGTTCATTGGGCAGTGGCTGGTGCCACGGGGTAGGAGTTGAAGCCAGTTGGAGCATGAGAGGATACGGAAGGCATGTGAGTCTGGGTGGGGCAGGGTAAGGATGAAGAAGGGCATCTGGGTGGGGCAGTGGCAGGGGTCCCATGAGAGTGGGTGTGGCCAGGAGGAGGTTGGAGGAAGCTCTGGTAGGACTGGAAGGTACCAGACTGGGACTGGACCATGGCCTTAGAAAGATCCATTGAAAATCCATTCTCTGTGTAAGACACACCAATCTTAAAGATGGGATCCATGATCAAAGGAGCGAGACGGATACCAAGCGAAGGTTAAGCAAAGTTTTCTTTTGCATCAAGCATCGAGAATCAAACTGACCAGTCAGAGCCGTCTCTTATGGAGAGAGCAACCTCTTTCCAGCTGCACAGACTAACTTTTATAGAGCACAGGTGGCCAAGGAGATTGTAACACACACAGAAAGTTGCATAGTCATGTTAGGCCACACGCAGGTGGCCAATTGAATTACAATTTACCCTATAGTAGCTGTTTGAACTAGTCTATCATTCTGGTCCGAATTGGCGCCCAGGTTTGGTGGCCAAAGGGCAGGGTTTACATTCTTTGGTAGTTAGGGAGGTTGAGTTTCAGTTGAGGGCCACTTATTGATGTTCTGGGAACTCTAGTTCCGTTTGTTGACGGGTGTTAAGGGCCTGAAAGGTCACGTGAACTCGGGGCTATAGGAAAGTCAGGGAGGGAAGGAAGTGGCCCTTTCTCACCATTCTTTGGCATGTCAAATACGTAGTTTCCTCCAGTGAAGTCTGCCCAGTACCTTCCCGAGCCTCTACTGAGAGACAGGAGGAGCACCATTGCATTTCAGGTGGGTGTTTGGACACCTGGGTCCTTAGCTTAGCAGCTAGAGAAATAGGACAGTGAGGAAATTATGGGGTGATGTGCCTTTTCTCAATGAGCTAAAGACTGGTGCCTGTGAAACCATATTCTGAGAAGAGAGACTTATCAAAGGCGTGAGTGCCAATGCTCTAGACTCCCTGAGGTTCCACTTCCAAAGGAACTGACCCCAAGAGTCTGATTGGTGTGGGGCCATGGAGGTGTTGTGACAGAATCCTGGTCCATTTCGCTGTGGGACTGGGAGCCTAAAGAAGTCACAGATTCAGGGCACCTGGGTGGCTGAGTTGGTTGTCTGACTTTGTCTCAGGTCATGATTCCAGGGTCCTGGGATGGAGCCACTCATTGGGCTCCCTGTCCAGCAAGTAATCTGCTTGTCCCTCTGCTCTTACCCCATCTTGAGCTTTCTCTCCGTCTCTCTCTCAATAAAGAAAACATTAAAAATGAGAAAGAAATCCCTTGTTCACATGAAGTTAAACGCTGTTCATTTCCCAAGGATTAGACGAGAATTAAGAATGGGGCACTGAAAAGGAAACATGAAATCAAAGAGTTCAGACCCTTAGATGGGCTAAATCCCTCATTCCATCAAGAGAAGTGATGTTTTCCCAAGGGATCTTATACTTGAGAATGGCTTCCTCAGGTGTCAGTGGGGAAATGGAGAGCTTGGAGAGGAAAGGATACCTGCTTTTCCATTTTCAACACTGAGTCCCATGGAGTATTGCCATAGCTTTGATTCTTGTGTAAATCGCGGGCAGTCCTGTCCCTAGTTTTGCTGCCAGACTGCATTGTGAGAGAATTCACAAGCATCTCTCTGGTAAGTCATTCAAGGCAACTTCACCTGGCTTTCCTAAGGGCACCATCCTGGGGGTGGGTAGGAAGGAGAGTATGGAGGGCAGGAAGGGACGAGAGGTCACAGGTTGATAACAGTGTTTGATCTGGTGGTCCTTATGGCCACTCATACCTACTTGGAGAAGAAGGGACAGGAAGGCGGCTTGCATCTGTGTGAATATGACTGTCGTGTTTTTTTGGTTTTTTTTTGACTCAGGAAATCCAGACAGCCATTCCCGAGGCAGGCCGTCCAACTGCCATGTCCCTCAAGGAAGTGGGACAGGTGGCGGGCAGTCACACCCAGCTTGAGCCCTACAGACCCTTGAAAGCCCAGAAAGGGAAGAGGCCTTCGAGGACACCCTTAGCACCCAGGGCTCCTGGACCAAAGGAGGAGGATCCCAGGGTAAGTGGAGGCCGGCATGTGCTCTGAGCAGGGGGTCTGCCATGACTCTGGAGACAGGTTTGGCACATGGAGAGCTCTGTGTCCATAAGTCAGTCATTCATTCCTGGGCCAGGACCACCTGCCCTGGAGTCAGGTCACCAGATATAGTGGGGCATTCAGACACAGCGAAGGTCGACCTCAGGTGTGTGCAGCCCCCGGTCCAGCTGGCGTTTGTCCACGTCTCTCCAGCGGGCTCCTTCAGTTCAGCCTGACACGCACTCCCTCCCCCGTGTCCCTCCGGGAGAGGCTGGGGAATCATCCCATGGTCTTCAGGGGGCTGGCACCTCACAAGGCAAAGGGATTCCCCCAGTCCAAAACCACTGATCTTTCTTTCGTCCTCTGCAGGTGAAGTGCAGGGACTGTAGAGCTTTGGGGCACAATGCATCCAGCAGCAAGTGCCCCATGAAGCACTGGGACTGGGCCCTCGACCTCCAGGCCTAGGGCTCCAGGAAGCTGAAGGAGAATGTAGAACCACGGAGTCAGCAGGACCAGCAGAATCCTGGGCCCTTGAAGCAGGCTAAGAGGGAGAAGGGAGAGGGACCAAGGTGAAGAGCGGGGTTCGCTGCTGTCCCCAATCCTAGGGCTGATGTCTGAGGACACTGTGTCTCTGACCCTGGACACCCTGTGCTGTGCTGTCCTCTGTCACAGACAGGGGTGAAGAGGCCGACAAAGGAGCTCTCCATCCTCCATGGGTCCACACTTAGGCTACTGAGCTGCCCTTGCTGAATCATCGAGAGTGTGTGTGTGGTGGGGTGGGTGTCCCCTTACCAGGGGACATATGGGAACCTGGCTCATGCCAAGCAGACCTGCCAGAGACCCTGAATGCTAGTAGTTCCTAGCCAAACCTGGAGGGCTCCCGGGAGTAGGGGGATGAATGGCAGGGGAGGGAAAGACACTGCTGTCTGAGGCCTCAGGCTTGTGTCCCAGTTTGAACACATGAAACAGAGTTCCTTCCACTTCCCATGCTTTGTTGTGCGGGCTAGAAGCCCGCAGAGGGAGGCTCTGCTCCAGAGATTCCCCAGGCGACCCCAAAGGCAGCAGAAGCAAACCTAGAATAATTGCACAGAATCCTGCAGCTACGTGAGGGTGAGTGTCCCCTGCTTCCTGGCTCCTGTTCTCTCTGGGGGACGCTGGTGGGCTGCTGTTGCATTCCTGGGTGAGGATTGGCTCAACTTCCGTTCTGAGCATTGTGAGTTCAGGGAGGCATCCTGCTCCCCCATTTTCCCTTGCTGTCCATCATGGTGCCTTGTTCCTGGGATGTGTGTGCCCAATGGGCTCGGTGGAATGGGGAAGCACTGGAGGACACTCTTCTCACATGCACAACTGTAGATGGAAAAACAGGGTACTTTCTTTAGGGATACATTCTCCCACATTGTCCATCAAAACTCAGTAGCCTCTGAAGTGACTCCACAGTGGCAGGATTCCTGTGTTTTCTGGATCACAGTGGATGGTTTTCTGGAGGAACCATAGATGATTTTGCAGAAGCTTTCTCTGTTCCTCCCCAATAGAAAAAGGGAATCCAGGAGATCCTGTCGAGTATTGTATTTATTCCTGACCACACCTGCTCTGTGCTCCCACCTTCTATGTAGACAGAACACTTTTCTGTCTTCCACTGCTGAAATGAACATACGAAGGTCTTGGGGTTTTGTGAGTTTCTTGGTTTTTCTTCATGGCAATGTCGCCTTGGTGGTGAGGAAAACCTAATGTGCATTTCTACGTGTTCCTTTTCCCACAGCGTCCACACAGGCCGGTGCCCGTCCTCACCACTATGAGGGTGTCTGTCCTGGAGCCTCCCCTCCCATGGGAGCCACCTACCCAAACCCCTGACATGAGAGCTGGTACCACTCAACGTCTCCTCTCAGAAGCCCTTCAGGGAGTGTGTTTCCCCCTGGTGCACGACCTGAAGCACAGCGAGTGGGGAACCCTGACAGACCGCTGGCATGCCAACACGATGCCAGGGAGGGTGGCCTGGTTTTCAATATGGCAGGAAACAGCCCCCGAGGAGACTCTCTTGACGTTCCCCAGGCTGTGGCCATGGTAGATGGTGTTCACCATGGCCAGGCACCAGCCAAGGGTCCCGAGGAGAATGCACATCCTAATGCAAGCCACGGTATGGTTCAGACTTCCCAAATCCATCTCAAGACAGCTGGCAAGTGAGGTATCCCGATCTCCCTAGAGACAGGCCTGAACCCCTGAAAGAAAGCACACTGGAGTCCCTTCCAGCACCACCGCAAGAGCATACAGGAAAGTCAATTGTGGGCTTCTGAGAATCTGTGTCCTCCAGCAAAGTGAAGGGCATGTGGACCCCCAGTGGTACCCCCACTGACTGGGAAGACACCTGCAATTCATCCACCTGCAGCCTGAACGAGCCCGACCTCTCCTGGCAACGGTCCAGGCATGCATCAAAGCCCCACGTCCACTTTCCAAGCCCAGCCCTGGCAAGCCCCTGAGAATGGTCTTCACGAGATTGGACAAAGCCTCCTGGATCTCCAGGTTCCTAACACCTCCCTTGCTCCATCCTCCTGAGAAGTCAGCCCCTCCTGGTCAGGGCCCTCCTGTCATTCAGAAATCTGAGAGATTCTTTGGTCACGTCCCTGTGAGTGTCCTCTATGAGGACCTGCAGGTGTCCTCGTCCTCTGAAGACAGTGGGAGAGAGTGAGACAGCCCATATCCTGAGAGACTTGTCCTCCAGCCCAGGGGATCCCGAGGAGGTGTCTGTTGAATGGAGGGCAAGTCACAGCCCTGGGATGATGTGGGGAATCGGCACTTCCTCAGCTGTATTGGATGGAAACAGTCGAGTCCACATCATTTTGGGTGTCCTGCTTTTGGGGAGCATGCACATGCAAACCGAACACATATTCGCACACACACAGACACTCATCATGTAAATAGATGTGACATTTCAAATGGTACTTATCCATCGGGGATGTCAAGCTTGCTTTATCTAAGAACATTCTCTATGAAATGGAGTGAAATTATACTGATACATGGTAAACTCAAATGTAAATTTAACGTAGGACCTAAACCTGTATTTGGTTTACATATATCTGAATTGGGAGTTTCTGGATAAAGGCCCCACCGGCAAAGGGTCCTCTGCAAAGTGTGACACGGTGTTTTCTCCGGATATGAGATTTTCTTGACTCTGTGATGTGATTTTTGTGGAAATTGTCGTGGGGAATATTTTACGTGGTTGGCTTCTTTTTGTGATTAAGTGTTCTTCCAAAGTTGTGTATAGTTGATTTATCCTTAAAATTTCCTCTACTATGACTTAATGTGCATGTTTTTCTCTTCCTCAGCATTTCAGATCCTTTCTGTAATATTTTTAATTCCTTAAAGCTTGATTACCTAAGAGGAAAGAGGAGGTTGGTAGGACCTAGGGCTTCTTAGACATTGAGGATCACAGGCACACCCTGTTCTCCTGCATGAATCGATGCCTAGACCACATAGTACCCCTTGCACCCTGTGTACGTGCCACATGCACTGCATGTGGCTTCAGTCCCACTTTAGTCTCTCATGGGATCAGGTGGTCAGTTTTCCTCTATTCATATTCTAGAATGCCCCTTGCAGTAACGGATACTTTTGCTGCCTTTCTGAGGCCTGGACATTGGGATTTGCTGCCCTCTGGATGATTTCCTAAGGCAGCAACATTTGACAACCTCGGTAGGTGGTGGTCAAAACATCACCAGTCCCAGGCTCTGGTTCCTCTCTCCCTCAGGAGAATATCTGATGAGGAACAAAGGGAAAAACATCCAATAGTTCTGTAGAGAGGATTTATTTCTTGGGAAGATCCATGGAGTCTTCCTCCCTCCCTACAGAGCACCTGTTTGGGCAATGCTCCCCCCTCTCTCTGCAGATCTCTGCAGTTGGAAAGCAGGGGAACTACTGGTTGAGCACACAAGGTCATTGAACGTCAGAGGGAAGTACAGAAGCCAGAGTGTGGGACACCCCACACCCTCCATACCTCTCATCCATGTGATGCAGTCTTTGTGTAACCCGAGTCAGGGTCTGGTAGCTTTAGCCTTAGGCTCCTGTCTCATGCCCTGCTGGCTACCCCATTGCTCTCTCATGGACTCTGAAGCAAACATAGCATCATGGCCTTGATTTCTGGCATTGCAAGGAGTACAGGAACAAACCAAATTATTTCCTACTTTCTGGAATTCTGTGGGGATCACAGGTGTCAAAAAATAGAAGGGCCTGTGATAGATGGGGCTCTGGGACTGGAACTACGGTGGTAGACTCCGTGTTCTTGGCTCTGCTAGTCCAGGGCATAGGGGTGAGGAGGCAGTCAGCCTGGATCCAGCGGCTTGGCTGCCAGGTTCTCTGGATGGACGATGATGACTTTGGCAGTGGATGGGATTCCTTCAAGGTCCCAGTGATCATAGCGCAAAAGCTCAGTTGAAAAAGTCCTGCCGTGGGCCGTTCTCTTCTCTCTAATAGCCTCTGTTGACCTTCTGCTTCCCTTGTGTCACCCAACCAAACAAAAACCACCTTCACAAATGTCAATCCAGTCTGGTCTAGTTATATGGACTAAGAAACCATTAAACGTTCAACACACTGGTATGGGTTTTGGGAATACCAGCAGCATGCCCTCAAATGGGGTCATCCTGGAGTTAATTTGGTGGCAGGGATAATAGGATTGTTATTAATGCAATTGAATGGCAGTGTATCCTTTTTTGATATTTAATAAAATTTTTGCCTATACGACATCATGTGCATGGGTTTTATTTCTCAGCATTGAAGATCCTTTAAATATTTATTTTATTTCCTTACAGATTAATTATCTGAGAGGAGAATAATAGGATGTAGAAGTTCTTAGACACTCAGAATCTCAGGCATAACCAGATCTTGTGCCTGAAAACATGCATATCAGAAATAGTCCCATGAACACCCTGTATGCCTCACTGTGTAAGGCATGCAGCTTGCATTTCACACTGTCCCATATTGGGATTTGTGTCGAGTTTTAATATATCTGTATGGTGGAACTCTACTTGAAGAAATGGACGTTTTGCTGCCTTTCTGAGACAAGAGCATTTGATGTACTGCCCTGCAGGTGACTTTGTACAGCAACAGTGTTTGACAGTCTGGACAAGTGGTGGTCAAAATATGACCTTAGTCACAAGTTATGGTTCTTTTCTCACCCAGGTAATACCGAAAGCTCATAGAGAGAATTCCTTAAGAAGAGCAAATGACTGCTCCTTCCTCCCTACAGAGCATCTGTTTGGGGAATACTTCCTTCTCTTCTGGATATCCCTATAGTTGGAGTGCAGGGGGTACTGGTTGAGCACACAAGGTCATTAAAAGTAAGAGAGAACAGGAGCCATGCTGTGGGACACCCCCACACCCTCTGTAATTCCCATTCATGCATTCTTTGTATGGGAGGCTGCTCCCTTCTCCCCTAGGTTTCTGAAGGTTTTCTCGCCCACTGCCCCATCAGTGTCTTATGCCTTCTGACAAAAACACAGTAAAAGTGTTCTTTATGTAATATTGATTTTATATGTTATTTTGTCACTGTTTATTTTTTATTTTATTTTTCTTGTTTTATGCCTCTATTTTACAAGGTTAACCTCACTGACATTTTATGATGTACTTATTCTATATTTATAATGTATTGATTACCAACCATAATCAATTTTGTAAGTTTCCTCAACAGGATTGATATATACACAGTGCCTAATATCTTCTGTAAGACACTATGAAATATCAACCATTATGTCAAAGATATTTTGAGTTTATGATGCTCATAGAAACTGTGTTAGACAGTATTAATATCTTATTTAAAATCATACACTAAACAAGGAATCATTAAGGAGAGCAAGAAATCTCATTGCACTCCTAATTTCTGTCAAACTTGGGGAGTCATATTTGGAATAATGAAATTGGATGTAGAAAACTCTTCTTGCTTGCATTTTATGAAGACAAAATGATGCATTATCTTATAACTGAAACTTCTGTTTTTTGAAACAAGGATGTTCTAGCATAGCTGGCCATTTTGTTATCCTGAGTAATCCACTCATAGGCTAAAGAAACTAATCTCACATCAAAAACTTATGAAGTACTCAGACACCTGGGTGGCTCAGTGGGTTAAAGCCTCTGCCTTCCACTCAGTTCATGATTTCAGGGTCCTGGGATAAAGCTCCGCATCAGGCTCTCTGCTCAGCAGGGAGCCTGCTTCCCTCCCTCTCTCTCTGCCTGCTTGAGATCTCTGTCTATCAAATAAATAAATAAAATCTTAAAAAAAAACTTAGGAAGTACTATATGCTGACTAACTGAACACATTTAAAAAAAAAGAAAAACTAACCTCTTGTCTTTTTTTTTTAAATGTAAATGAAATATGTGTTATTGACTACAAAATTGGTGGAGTAGGAAAAAATTCTGGAAAACCATTTGTCTTTCTTTTTTTTAAATATTTTATTTATTTATTTGACAGAGATCACAACTAGGCAGAGAGGCAGGCAGATAGAGAGTGGGAAGCAGGCTCCCCACTGAGCAGAGAGCCCGATGCGGAGCTTGATCCTAGGACTCTGGGATCATGACCTGAGCCGAAGGCAGAGGCTTTAGCCCACTGAGCCACCCAGGCGCCCATTGTTTTTCTGACATAACACTTACACACTGGGTGTTATACTGAACAGATAAATCATTGAACATTTTATCAAAAATCTATGATGTACTATACATTGGATAATTGAATTTAAATAAATTAAAAAAAACAACGAACAAGCACTTACATTGGTTAATGTATATGTACATCGTGGTGTGCGTGTGCACGTACATGCCAGTTTTCCAGGGAGGAGGGTCTACCTGGAATAAATTAGAGTCAGGAACCATGCCTATCCCCTACCACCTGACCTCTGAAATTCCAACTACAGTGAACATCAAAGTATACAGCATTTTCTCAACCTTGACTGCCTTGTCACTCTTCCTGCCATCATCTTTACCTTACAACATTCATGTCTGGACTCCAGCTGTGGTTCTGAGTCTGGGGCTCTTGATTTGTTCCTGAATTGGTCCCTCTCTATCCTGTAACGGTGTCAGTAGTTCTGGCCTACAGACATTTCTTAAAACTATTCATCCTCCACACCCTGGGGTCTATGAACTGCAGATCAAAGAAGACTGACCCTCTACGAAAAATTCCAAATTAGGTTACTATCTATGTTAGACACTTACCTTATTAACGCATGTGATATTTATAAAAGTCCTGATGGGGGTGGGACTTCCTATGTTTCTCGGTTCCTTTGATTTCCCAGAAATGATGCTCTAGTCCAGCTAGTGTTGCTGACTGTGTTACAGTAATGGGGCAGATCGTAGGCCATGGGACAAGAGCTCCTGAGTATAAAGGGACAGGCTCTGGCCCAGGACACATGCAGCCATGGTCCTTTCCAAGGTTATGGAAGACTTTGTGGATGTCCACCCTGGGGCTCCTTTACTTTCCTTTTCTCTTCTCACGGACTTGGATGACTAACCAGGAGTTGGCCTGCACCTAAGGCATGATGTTCTAGGAGAGATGGAAGTCAAAAGACCTGTGCCAAATGTCATTTTCCAATGGATTTATTCACACTGAAAAACATTTTAAAACATGACAGGGATGTTTAACAGCTACAATGTACAATTCCAAAAGAACATTCCCAGTAATGGTTTCTCTAAAAATCGTTCTACAGTAAGTAACACTTATTGTCTCAGAACACATTTCCTCATAGAAGACACTGATCCCATATGTCACTCCTTTACCTAGAATTTCCCAAAATTCGGTTATTGGGATGCCAAATTCAGATGAATTTTATAGCTTCCTATTGACATGTTACTATTTCCATTATTTCATTCAGGTTTAATAAAATTACTGAACTAAAATCCCATCCTAGTCCAGTTTCAACTAATCCAGTTCCAGTTCCATTCTAAATCAAACTTCTATGTACATAATTAACAGTACTGCATGTCTATCTGGCCATGATGTATGGGGCTCCTTCACGTGGGAGACTTCACCTCCAGGTCACCTAGCTGAAAGCCACATCCTCCCTCCTATGGGAGCTTCTCACTCCCAGTCATTGGCTCAAGGTAGGTGAAAGAGCAGGAAGTTATTTAAGAAGAAATTCAATGGGACATAGGGACAATACCCTTTGAAGTCTCTTGAATTGTGAGGCTCTGACCTGGAAAGTGGTTGTCTCAGAAGGGAGGAAGGAGGGAGTGTTTCTGAACCCAGAGCACACTGTCCATGGTCCAGGGCAGTAGACACCCCTGGAAGGGATGTGCTGGGAGAGGGCTGGATGGCGGGGAGTGGGGACAGTGGAGGCCTGGACAGTCAGCAGACAAATTCTCTGGTGGGGTGGGTGGAGGTCAATGCTTAGTCTCTGACCAGGGGTCCCATGGGCACTTGGTATGTTTGTCATGAGTACAGACTGAAGACTCTGTGTAACCTCCCAGACAGGGCCCTGAGGGCTTTCCTGGGAGTCTGGAAATGCCAACCCTGGATGGAGTTCTAGGTAGACCTCATTTCTGGTGACAGGACACAGGATTAGGATTCCAGGCTCCATTATGTATGGCAGGATGTGTGCTTGGCACTGATTTCACAATAGGGTACTTGGCTTGAACCTGGGGGCTGGGGACAGCACCAAGGCAAGATCCCATGGTGGTACCTGGAGGTTTATCCTGTGATGCACCATCAGATCTGTGGTGAGCTTGACAGTGAGCATACATCCTTGCCACAGTCCATGAACATAGGCCGAGGGATTCCCCGACTTCCCTTCCCTGGCTTGTGTTTTGTCCGGCAGGTGAAAACAAGTCAGCACTTTTCAGAGTGAACAGTCCAGGGCACGACTGTCTCGTGGCAGTTTGGAACCCAGGCAGGACAGTTGTGGAAACAGCTTCTAGGGCAGATTTCATCCTCCTGTGAGGTGCATCTTATCCTCATGATAGGTGCTGTAAGAGAAGATACCACACATGGAATATACCTTAGTGTTGCTAAGATATATCCCAGCTTCATGGTAATCAACCACATTAAAAGGGATGGAGCATAGAAAGATTAATTCAACAGTAAAATGATTATAAGGGCTCATTTTAATGTGAAAAGAAACCCAGCCTGGTGGCTGTGGCGATAAGGTTAAATAAATCACAATATCAAGCTATCACCAGATGGGGGCAATCAGAAGGCTTAAATACAGTCTTTTAGTTAAGTTAGAAGAAGCAACTTCGGGGCACCTGGGTGGCTCAGTGGGTTGAAGCCTCTGCCTTTGGCTCAGGTCATGATCCCAGAGTCCTGGGATCGAGGCCCACATCGGGCTCTCTGCTCAGCAGGGAGCCTGCTTTCCCCTCTCTTTCTGCCTACTTCCTCCTCTCTCTCTGTCTGCCTCTCTGCCTACTTGTGATCTCTGTCTGTCCAATAAATAAATAAAATCTTAAAAAGAAGAAGAAGCAACTTCATTCTCTTTCCTGGGAGTGGGCAGAGCTAATGCTTTCCTCAGACAGTTTTATGGTTAGTGTGTGAGGTGCACACATTGGCATCTTTGTGAAATTAATAGGTATTGTTGCATGATGGTAACTCCCTTTTGGAGACATCTAAGTAAATCACTTCCATGTGGTCCTTCTAGCATCTTTTGGCTCAGACTCCAGTGATCATACACAAGCAAAGAACTGAAGGAAAAGTGGTTCCTGAAGGGTACACATAAAGGCAGGAAGCTCACAGGCAGAATGGAATTTTAAGAAATTCCTCACACGGTAAGAGCATAGGAGTGAAGACACTCAGGGTTAAGGGGAAGAGAAAGAGCAGTGAGTGAGGAAAAGACTCACCCTCAGGGAGGAGCCAGATTCTGCCAATTCCTTCCAATGTTGCTGCTCTCTCACTTGGAGTGTCCTGGATCATGTCTAGATGACAGCCTCGCTGTGCTGTTCTACTTGACTGCATAAAAGTAAAGGAAACCAACCAAAAAACATGTAGATCTCAGGGTTGCGGGGTGGAGCCCCATGTTTGATCTCACTTACCAAGGGGGTCTGCTTGAGATTCTCTTCCTGTTCCCCTGTCTTTCTCCCCCACTCCCATGTGTGCGTGTGCTCTCTCTCAAATACATGAATAAGTCTTAAAATAAAACTTGTTCACTGAAATGCACCAATATTCCTACATCTACATGGATTACAATTCTTGGAGCCCAGTGTTATTCAGTGTTTTAGGTTGTGAGGAGTGTTCAAGTCCTATGGACTTTGTTTGGGTGACCCTGTCTGTCATACGAGGTCATCCTCCAACTCCAGGTAAGGAGATTGTCACATAAAGTGATCGCAGCCAAGTATTCTGGACCAGGATGCTAAGCAGTTCCCCGTGGGAGAAGGGTCCTTGCCAGCCATCTTTCCTGTCTCAAGGAAGAGAGATTGTGACAGGAACCTAATTCAATCAACATGATCCAATCACGCCTGATGCAGTTATCTCCTGTTAACTGCCTTTTACCATTTCCGACCAACCACCAAATGTTCATGTACATATGTGTTGCCTTT
>PISX010019550.1:0-37830 GCA_004024625.1 Mellivora capensis | reverse complement strand
AACAAAAACCAGACTCATGGGGGTGGGAGGGAGGTATAGCAAACGCTCTTGGGGCTTGAGCACCTCTGATGAGCGTAAGTGCTGTGATATATACACAGCGCGTACACATGCGGACAGCGCTCTTTACAGACTCTCAGGAAGCAGTCTGTTCCTACTGTCTTCAGGTTTCTGATACGCTTGAAGTAACTGTTGAGAAATGTGTAACACCGTGCTAGAGAATGTTTCCCATTGTTTTTAGCTGGAGAGTTAATCTGACTAATCCAGGCTGCGGTTTCTGGAAACCAGAAGCCACTATTTAACTCCCAAGTATTTTTATATGTTTCTTTTACTACAATAAAACTAAAGGACAAGACACATAACAGACATGAAGACGGCAGAGAAGGAGCTGCGTACGAGACCGTCCGGAGCGGATGCAAGCTTTCGCGGGGAAGGCATTTCGGCCGAGTCTTCAAAAGCCCAGACAAAGACAGAAATGTGGGCTCATCAAGAAGAGTCAGCGGCGAACATGAAAGTAAGAGGTCTGAGAGCAGGGCCCCGTCAGGGAGGGGACGCGGTGTGGCTGCCCCTGCAGCCCCGAGCTCGCGGGCCAACTGCAGGCACGTGGGCCTGGACGGCTTCGGGCCTGGTGCTGTCATGGTCATGATCTCCTCGCTCCCTCGATGGGAGTGTATCCCCCAGGCCCGCCCTGCCGCTGCTCGTCAGAATTGGAGGGACTTGTCTTCCTGAGCCCTGACAGCTCTCAGCGACGTTTCCCTTGCCCTCTGACTCTGGTCCTGACCCCTTGGCTGGCTTTCAGCCCTGGTGCCAACCGATCTGCATCCCTATGGGCTCTCCTGGGACCGCGGGCGGGGCCAGGCCCCAGGATCTGAGCGAGGAGCAGAGAAGCTTCGTGGGGGAAGGGCGCAAGCAAACGCTGAAGCACGGAGTCTGCCGAACTGCAGGTTTCCGGGGGCCGGGAGATCTGTAAGTGTGGCTCAGACGGACGCTTAGACTAAGAGGAAAAGTCTAAGAGTCGTTAGCACACATGCGGTCCCAAGGCCTTGGGAAGCCCTGCTGGGTCATGTGCATCAGACGGATGAGCCACAAGGAACCTGGAGACGTCGCACACCCAGCAGCCGGGAGAGGCCGAGTGAGAGCCGCTGGCCAGCAGCGCGGGGGTCTGGCCACCGCGGGGCTCGCTCTGGTGATGGGCGGAGGAGGCGACGCCGTTTCTGAAATGTCTAAGTCATCACCAGGGTAGCTATTAAAATAGTCTTCGAACAGAGGCTGTTAGAAAAGTGCAAAGTTTGGTTTCAAAGGTCTCCAGACCCTGGCCGGATCGTGGCCGTCCTATTGCTCCGCGTCAGTGGTCCGCGGAGCCAGGGTGGCAGCAGTGGGGACAGCGGTTCCCCGACTTGTGCGTGGCGGAAGCTGCCGGCTCACTCTCTTAGCAGCGGACAGGGAGGAGTGAAGAGTGACATCGGCTGCGAGGGCCCTTAGACGTCGCTCGGAACCTCCCGATCACTGGTTTTTGAGAAAGAACCGAACGCTAGCAAGGCTAGGGGACCTGCGGCACCGAATCTGCAGGGTTGGAAGGCACAGCCTCAAAGGGCGTCTGTCCTCCACGTCCAGGCCTCGCCTGGTAACGGCTACTCCAAACAGAAAACTCCACGATTTCCCGAGACCCCACAGCAGCAGACAACGCTGTTTCCCGCCCGACCCCACGAGACGCTGCAGTGGGCGCACAGGACAGAACGGAGCCCACGATGCCTTCAGGGACCAGCGCGACCCTGCATCCCACCCACTACCCGAGCCCTCTCGGCTTGCCGTCCCCAGATGGCCCTAGTGGCCCAGCCCTCCCTTCACACTTGTATTTATGGCTGCAGAAAGGGAACAGGGTGGACAGAAGCGTGGGAAGGAAAAGACATGCCTTCCTGTGAGACTGACGCGTCCTTCCCTTAGCCGGGACTTCCGGCTGCCTCCGGCCAGGCCGTGTCACACGGTCGCTCAGAGCCCCCCGGCCCCCAGGGCAGGGAGGCTGGGAGAGGCTCTGAAGACGCCTTCTTGTGATCACTTCCCGACTGGCTTAGTCCTTTGTCTCCTGTTGATTTTAACGCTAGGACATGATTGTGTTTCTAGTATTTTCCTAGTGACATTCCCACCCGGACAGAAGACTATGTGCAAATCTGACGTCTTGCTGGCCGCCATCCAGAACAGCAGAGCAGTCATCGCACATCCGTTCATCCCCCTCCCCCCCGACCAAGCGTCGCGGGCACGCTCAGCGATCGCTGCCTTGCTTCCACGTGCCACACGTGTGCGCCTCCGCAGGGTACACAGGCTAGTCTTGTCTGCTGTCGAGTCTTAGTAAATGGAGTCACCCTGTGCGTGCTCTTTTGGGACCTGCCTCCCCTCCATGCTCTGTCTGTACGGTCCATCCTGTCGTCTGCCTCTGGTGCTTGGGTCTAATTTCACTGGGAAAGAGGGTCCTGCTGGATAAAAAACCTTCGACCTGTGTACGCAACCTACTGTTGCTGGACACGTGGGTTCCTCCCCCTGAGGGCTGGTCTGAGTAACGTGTATCTTTACGCCCGTGTCCTGGAGGCGTCTCGGAGGCGTGGCGTGTCCAGGAACCGGGTGTAGTTATCTTCAACCCAACCAGACACTAAGCTGTCTGCAAGTGCTTACAGCCGCCCAGCCTGCCCCGGGGCTGGGGGACACACTGACGTGTCACGTCCTCGCCGACATTGTATGGTGCCCAGCTTTAATGATACGGTGTGAGAGCAAAGCAGTGGTGTCTCTGTGTTGTCTCTGAGCTTTTATTCTTTATCTCCCTGATGGCTGACGAGACCGAGGACACTGTCACCTGTTTATTCTGTGACATATGGTCATTGAAGCCTTCTGGCTCGTGTTCCTATTGGTCGTTTTGGCTTTTCTTGCTGATTTGCGGAAGTCCTGTACGTATTCTAGAAACTAGTCCTTTGTCAGATGTCGTTTCCCACAGGCTCATCTTGTCATTATTTCTATGGCTTTGATGAATAGAGTTCTTAATTTCAATGTGTTACACTTAGGAATCTTTTCTTTCCGTGATTTAGGCTTCCTACAGCTACCTTACCCTAAATCCTTCCCCACCCTAAAGTCATGGAGATACTCTCCAGCTGCCCCTTCTAGAAGCTTTTACGTCCCTGTTTGGTCTTCATGTTTCCCACTTCTGGTAATCACGGACGAAGACCCACCGGCTGGTCTCCCCGCCCTGGAGAAATCAATGTTCAAAGCTGGATGCATTCCAAAAGCTGGAAGCACCCACCTCAGGGAACCAGACGGTGGACTGATGGGAGGACCCCACACCGGCCGGGGGGGGTTCCTGCTCCTTGGAGGACGGGAATGGGGACTCTTCAGTATCCCTGTTTCCAGGTCTCTCGGTCTGGGACTGAGTGTGGTCGACACAGCAAGCAGTCGTTTTGGTGTGGGGAACCAGAAGCGTGCAGGCAGGATCAGAGCATGAACGCCGAGGAGCGTGGAGGAACACCATAAACGAGAGTCAGGACGGGGTCGCCACGGCCCGCTTCCCGCAGGGCTGCTGAGCCCGAACCACATGTGCAGCAGACGCGAAGTCCCCACCGGAGACAGACGCGCAAACGCCTGCAGCGGTCGCTGCCGCAGCCCAGGCGAGAGGACGACCCACGGAGGAAAGGAAGCAGCCGCGATGGCGGAGGGACCAGCGTCCTGAACACCACGGCTCAGTTTTCACAACGACGCGGATTCAGTCCAAAACTACCCAACACCCGAGGAACCAAGAAAACAGAACACATTCTCAAGAGAGAGGAAACCCAGTTGAGTGTGACCCCCAGCTTGCTTCCAGATGTTGGAATTTAACGTCTCAATCCTTGGTCTCTCCGTTAACTTTTGCTGATGTCGTTAAGAGGGGCCCCTCCCTCCCTGTTGGGCTGCTCAGTTTTCCCAGCAGCACCTACTGGAAACCTCCATCCCTGCCCCACCGACCTGCCACACATCCCATGACCGCAAATCCCGTCTCTAGATTTTCTGTCCCATCCGATTGCTCACACGTCCACATGTACCCCTCGGCGTGGCTGTGCAGCTTCTAGGCCCCACCCGGCCCTCGACACACCGAGTCTCCCCACCTTGCCCGAGGACGGCCCAGTCTGCTCAAACTCCTGTGCGTTCCAGGGACCTCGGCAAGGCCTGCTGGGAACAAGGGAGGAGACGTCTGAGAGAATGGGAAGGGTTCACGTACTGGTGCAGGGTCTGTCACGGACGGTCCTTAGCCCCTGCTCCTTGGGTTCTGGAAACTTCTCATGATGAGGCTCTGCCATTTTTCCTGGACAGGTCCTTTGTTAGATTTATTTCTGAGTCTTTGACATTTTTGATGCTACCTTAATGGAGTATATTACAAATATTTATTTTTTTCTTTCTTTCTTGAAAACAGAAGTGCAGTGCAATACAGAATGCAATGTTTAGTATGTTCGACAATGCGAAGCTCACTTATTAATTCTAGCAATTTACCTATAGATTGGTTTGGCTTTTCCGTGTGCACAGTCATCCATGAAAACAAGAGCGTTATGTATTGCTTTATGGTTCTCATAACCTCATTTCTTGGCAGTACGTGTGGCACTGGCTGAGGCCTCGGGTACAAAGCTGGAGAGGCGCGGTGTTAGCTCACATCCCTCTGCAGACCTCGTCTCTTGGGCCTGTCTTCTACCTTTCCCCATCAGGTCCGGGGTCTGCTGGCCATCCTCTTGCCATCTTTATCAGATTAAATGCGTTCCTAGTTTGCTATTCCTAGTTTGCTCGGAGTTGTATTTTTTTTTAATTACGAATGCATCCTCAACTTTATGAAATGCTTTTTATAACTCTACCGAGGTGATTATATTACTTTTCTCATTTAATGTGTCAATATGATGGATTATACTGATTGATTTTATAATGCTAATCTCTTCCTGGAATACATGCATCTTGGTGGTGAGGTGTTTTTCCTTCTTGTTTTACTGATTTCCATTCCCCAATGTTCTGTCCTGGATGTCTGCATCGTCGCTCTGAGGAGAGACAGCTGTGGACTTCTACTTTCCAGGAAGCCTTCCTCTGGCTTCCATACCAGGGTTGTGCCAGTCCCGAACAACAGGCTGGGTACGTTTCCTCTCCTTTTGTTTTCTGAAGTCATTTGTGTAAGATCAGTACTGGTGTTCCCCTAAAGGCTTACCTTCAGGGGCTTACCAGGGTCAAGGCTGCCGAGTGGAGCAAGTCCTGGCCAGCTCCTAGGGCACTGGATTTCCCTGCCCTCCCTCTGCTGGCTTATTATTGAGGGACCTCTCTCTCTCAGAAGCCCCAGGGGTTCAGTGGGAGCCAGGGCCCACCTGGATGTGGGCAGGGACTTCCCACCCCAGGCAGGGGTGCAGAGGGCAGCAACTTGGGGCAGATGTGGCTGTGTCGCTCCGGCTTTCTGTTTTCATCCGATAACTGACCTCAAAGTGCCCTCCTGGACGGCGTCAGATCTTAGTACTTCCGTCATATTTCTTTCCCAAATGTGGTCTTTCCCATTTCATTTCCCTGCAGCAGGAAGGGTTAGCCAGACCCTGGAAGCACCCTTCCTCACTTTCCATGTCAGATGCTGCGTCCACCAAAGCCAAGCCAGCCCCTTCCTCCTGGTGACACGACAGGTGGTGGGACGGTAGCTCTGTCTTCTTCTCCGTGGAGTAACTTCAGCTTGGAGTAACTCCCGTGGAGTAACTTTAGTGTGGAGCAACTTCCAAAAGCTTGGAGGAAGGTCCATTTTCACGCTCAATCACAAGTTCCAGCCACACGGGCCATGGCTGTCAAGCAAACACAAGCTCAAATTTACACATTTTGTGAGTTAGCAAATGTCTTCGTGTCCTTGCTTAAATGAGTAAAAATGGAGAGCTTAGTTTCATCTGTCTGATCTAGGATGTCATACTAAACGTCTTCAAGATGCACGTCTGAGAGCAGGAGTCGGAAGCACCGGAGCGATCTATGGTGGCGCCCCCATTTGGGCGCTTGTGAGGAGAGAGAAAACATTCAGCTATGCCTGGCTTTCATCAAAATGCCAGTAAATCTTATCTCTTCTCATTTCTGGGGTTTAGTGTCTAATACTCACAATTTTCAATGTTCCTTGAATAAAGGAAAACAATATGATGACGTTTCTGGATCTCTGTTCTATTTCGCTGGGAGAACACTGTGCCTGTCTAGCAACGTTAAGGTGTTACTCCTTTTTCCACGACAAAAGAACACGGACTTAATTCGGTCTGAATCCAAAGGCATTGTTACTTAAAAGAAAAAAAGAGCGAGGAAGGGAATTCTTTCAGTACTGTGCGGTGGGTCTTATAAACCACGACCCCCATCACGAGTGTGTGAGCCGCTCACACCGCAACTACCCCTCTGGAGATGATGTCACCAGATGATGGCTACAGAAAGCATTACATCATTTCACGGATGCTTACTGGAAGTAAATGCAAGGAAAAAGTCGTTCAGGAAAAAGGCAACTTAGAAACATTAAGGACTGAGAGTTATGAAAGGAACTTTCCGGAAGCTGCGTTGTTGGCCGGCGACACTCTTTCCAACAGAGGAGAGGGCAACGACCGTGAGAGCACTAGGTCTCTCTTGATCTTGGGCAGGAGGATGATGTCTCCCCTGCAGGGCCAGGCACACGGGAGAGACTAGCCGAGCCACACAATCCAAGGGGCGGCAGCAGAGAGGAGTGCTCAAGACCACGCGGTCCCACAGAAGGACACCCGTACCCCGGAGACTTGTCCTTCCACTAGCCAGCATGGGGTTCCAAACATCCTGGAAGTCCACGCTCAGATTCCAGGGGCGCGTTCCCTCCCCCGGGCACGTGTCCACAGCTCCAACCTCACATACCTGTTAATGTCAGACCCGAACACCCTGTCGCTGCCCCGAAGGTCCTGTCCCCACTCCCGCCTTGATGGCGTTCCTGTTAGTTTCCTGGGAAGCAGAGGACACAAGGACCAGGAAGTCTGCGTGAAACTCGAATTGGGCTTTTTATCACTGTGTGTGGCTCTTCCTCCCTGACAGCGGGAGGAGACCTGCCCGTCTCTGGGGAGGGGTCATGGGGCCACGTGCTGAGTAGAGCTGGGGGCTGGACGAGGTCCTACTGAGCACCGACCCGCATTAGCAGCCCCTGGGAGAGGCCGTCTCTGCGGACACACGGTCCCAAGTCTTGATCTGATTCTCTGATCTCCCACAAAGGAGGGAGGGAGGAGGGAAGGAAGGACATAAGAAAGGGAGGAGAAGGAGATAAAGATAGAAATACAAAAAAATAGTAAGGCTGCTAAGTTTTCTGGTTTGTTCACACTGACAATTTTTGGGACCGAGGATAAGGAACCCGGAGTAAGGCCGTTACAGCGTGGTCTAGGAACATGCCTGGATGCGGCACGTGTTCAAGAAATCGTGATGAAAGTTAAGGAACAGAAATATTTTATCAACAAACACAGCACTTCAGGCTGGACCACAATGGCATGTAACAGAAGAAACTCATGTTTTCCAAATGGTTTTTAAAGTGCTGCACAGGGACATCAGGGCGGCTCAGTCGTTAAGCATCTGCCTTTGGCTCAGGTCATGATCCCAGGGTCCTAGGATCGCAAAGTCTGCTTCTCCCCTGCCTGTGTTCCCTCTCTTCCTGCTTTTCTGTCAAATAAATAGATAAAATCTTTAAAAATAAAAAAAAGGGGGGGCGCCTGGGTGGCTCCTTGGGTTAAAGCGGCTCAGGTCATGATCCCAGGGTCCTGGGATCGAGCCCCGCATCGGGCTCTCTGCTCAGCAGGGAGCCTGCTTCCTCCTCTCTCTCTGCCTGCCTCTCTGCCTACTTGTGAGCTCTGTCTGTCAAGTAAATAAATAAAATCTTTAAAAATATAAATAAAAAATTTTAAAAATAAGGTGCTGAACATTTCTGCTGAATCTGTTCTAAGGGGGCATGAGTTTCGTTAACTATCATTAAATGTTCAATTATATAATCAATGAAATACACAAATACAATGTTCCTACTTCTGATTGCTACCTTGTATTTTCCAAAATAAAGTTTAAGGAAGAATTTCATCATGAAAACTTCTTGAAGACTATCGTCCCCTCAGGACCCCTGCCTCACACTGAGTGGGAGCTCGGCCGGCCGGGCAGGGTTTTATCTGCTGCTCGTTCTGCCTGGGTAGCAGTGGGAGCCACAGGATTTGTGTATTTTTTTTAATAACTTATAAATGTATGTAATTGTACACATTGCTTGAAATTATATGGCAATGCACTCCTCGTCTAATAAAAAATAGAGATTTTTATGTGGGGGGCAGCAAACTCACCGTCCTGAGCACACACTGGTATGTACCTAAACAGACCAAAGACCAAATAAAGCCTAAATTTATACTGCGGATATCTGTTGAGCTCATTGCATGGTTTTGTGTAATACGTGATTTTCTAAGAAATTCAGCTGACGGCTTGTACCATTTGCCCGACCTCCCCCTGGTCTCCCCAGCCCCAAGCCCCTGGCAACCACTTTTCTACTCTTCCTATACTCTGACTTTGTTTGCGATTCTACAAGGAGGTGGCCCCACACAGTACCGTCGTTCTCGGCCTGGCTGACTTCCCTGGTGTGATGCCCTGAAGCCGGCCCTGCTGTTGCACGCGGCAGGACCTCCCGTTTCTCACGCTGAGTAGCTGGACGGAGACAGCACCGACTCCACCCGTTCATGCATCAGCAGACATTTCAGCTGCTTCTGCTTCTTGGCTCCTGTGAAGCGTGTTTCGATGCACATGGGAACAGAGACGTCCTTCTGAGATCCCGTTTTCATTTCCTTTGGACGTATGCCCAGAAGAGGAATTGCTGGGTTGGGTGGTGGTTCCATTTCCAATTTTGTGAGGACCCTCATTACGGTTTTCCAGAGTGGACACAACCCTCCACAGTGCAGGAGACTCCCCTTTCCTCCACATCCTGCACAAGTCTTGTTATCTCTCTCTCTTGCTGATGCGAGCACCCTGACGGGTGTGAGGCGATGGCGGGCTGTGATGCTGACTTGCGTTTCCCTGGCGCCGAGTGATGGGGCTACACGTGGTTTTATCAGCGGCGCTGTAACTCATGTGTTTTTGTTCTTCCAGATAAACCCACGACGGACATCCTTATATGTTATACTTTACGCATATTTCTGATTCTTTGCTGAAATGGGAAATTGTTGTTTCCTGAAACAGGGAAACTGGGGACAGGTGTAAGCTTATGCGGCATTTACTGTTTGTTAGAAGACCTGGGAACATGGACATGGAAATGACTGAGGCCCCCACTGTCCACCGACCACCCCATGAGGCCTCTTCTCCAGGACGAACATGTCAAAGGCTTTGCTATCAGACCAAATGTGCCGGTGACCACGACAACTCAGTCCAGGCCATCCCAGGCCCAGCAAAGCTGGACAAAGCTCAAATGGGCAGGCCATGCTTAACCCCATCAAAAGCCATCTCTCATCAAACTAGCGGATTTGGTCCAATTTGGGTTGTATGTGTATGTTTTAAATTTCTATGCTAATCAAAATTCTGTAGATGAGATTCTATCCTAATGAAAGCTTTCCATGTAAATCCTTGGGCTAAGTAAAGGAAATCATTACGCTTTAACCGACTTGTTTTTAAAATCCAGGTTCCAGAAGCTCAAAGGGAGACACGCAGGCACATCTCCCCTATATTTAGAGATCTACAGCACCCTTGGGAGGAAGCGAAGGCCTCTCTGGTTCTGCTCTGGAAACTCCTGGAGGACAGGGGCTGCCTTGGTTTGGGGGAAGGTGGGTGCGTTATACTGGGCAGACTGGATGGAAGCCCAATCAGAGCTTTCACTGCGCATGGGTCAGGGGCACAAGGCACGCCCCGCCCACCTTCTATTGCAGGTGCCGGCCCTGGTCCCCACCCGCTGTCTCCATCCTCTGCAGCCAGTTCTCCTCTTGGTCCTGGTCCTAGAGTTGGCCCCAGAGGCCCCTGGACGTTCCTGGAGCCATCCAGCAAAACTGTCCAGCTGCTCAGGGCCCCCGAGCCTGCCAGGGTCTGTGTCCCGACCCCCCGTTTCCAGTCCAGTTCACGCCTCAAGCCAGAAAAGACACTTGACCTTCAGCTGCACGGCGGCCACAAAGTCGAGGGTGTCTCTGTCTGCTCATGATGCCGCGACCAGTGTTCAGACACCCAGGGCCGGATGTGGCCGTGCGGGCTCCGATGGCCTCACTCCTGTGCCTGCAGGTGGCTCTGGCTGTCGGAGGGGCCACATGTGTCCAGAAGACTAGCTTGGGCTGGACTCCAGAGGTCCCACGACAGAGTGAGCCCCTCCCTGTGACAAGTTTGCTGCTGTCCCGTGGCCATGTCCCAGTGTGGGAAGGAAGGACTCCTCCGGGCACGGACACAGGGGGGTGGGCGGCTCAGTGCGCAGGGTCCCATCCTGCAGAAGCACCTGCTTTGTGCCCTGAAGGGTTCCAACGAACTGCTTTGATCACAACAACCTCTCACTGGAAGTTTCTGGGAAACTCATAAAACATGGCCTGGCCTGTGACATCTGTCAGGGGAATGTCACCCGTGGGATTGTGGGCGCACCCCTGTACAACCCCATGTGCGGGGCCTGCCCCCCGCTCCGATGGAGGACCCTGTTTTGCAGCCTTGTTCTACTCACCAGCCCCCAAATCGAGCCAAGATTCCGGAAGTCTCTGCAGAACACAGTCCGAAACCACAGAATTAGAACCTTCTAAACCAGGAACAGAATGACTTGGGGTCATTCCTGGCTGTGTGGAACAGCGATCAGGTGACGGCAAACGATGAAACTCCCGCTCGGCCCAGAGGGGTGCGGGACCCATGGGGCGAGCGGGGTCCGTGTAGCAAGAAGCTTCCTGCGCGTCTGGGCAGCAGGGGGGCAGTGGACACCTGTCGGGCCGTGGCGGGGCCTTGCCGGGAGACGCCGACCACTCACACCCCGCGTAAGTCGCTGATCGGAGCCCTTCTGAAGCTCCTTGTGCCCCCAGGGGCCCAACCTGCGGGCGTCATCTCCAGAGGAGGCCTCGCTCCCCGCCCCCCTCCGCCCCCCTGGGGAGACGCGCCCACCAGATCCATCCGGATCTCTCCTCCTGTGTCGCCCGTCCCGCCCCTGGATGCGGTAGTCTCTCCTCCCGATGCAGGCGTGGCAGCCCTCACGCCAGGGTCCTCTCCCCCATCCCAGCACCAGCGAGAAGCGCATCTCGTTCTGATTTGTCAAATATCCGTGGAAACGTGCGGTGGGACTAAAATTACTCCTGGAGGAAGGCCTCCCGCACCTGACGGGAAGCAGTTCCCCGGGGCCATGTTCCATCGGAGACAAGGAAGAGGTCTGTGGGGCACATTACACAGCCGCATTTCTGTACTCCATACGTGGAATCCTCTGGCGCTTCCTGCCCTTGCACTATCTTCTGAGTATCAAGTTGGAAGAAAAAAAAATTTTTTACCTTAAACCAATCCAGACAGATTTAAGGGTCATTGTAAAAGGAAGACAAGGCCGGTGATGGAAGGAACAGGACACATCGACCCAGGCTGCCCTTTTTTGCTGGGCCCAGGTAAAACCCAGGGGGGTCGAGGAAGCACAGACCTAGGGCTGATGGGCCACGACCGGACAGGGGACATGGGGACGTCAAGGCCCCCAGCTGAGGACTGGAGTGCTTTCCAGCCGCTGCCTACAGCCCCGTGTTTCTCACTGTCTATACACTTCTCAAAAAACGTTTTTTTCCCTTAAAGGAAGTAACATCTTACTTTCCGGAGATATTGGAATAATAAAAGCCCACGGTGAGAAAGTGAAATGTCCATGACCTGTAATCACGCGTAGGGTCTGGCTGCCAGGTCTCAGCTTCGAGTCCACGTACACGTCTCTGTGTTTTAGTTGTATTTACTTGTTTTTAAAATGGGCATCAAGGGGCGCCTGAGTGGCTCGGTGGGTTAAGCCTCTGCCTTTAGCTCAGGTCATGATCTCAGGGTCCTGGGATCGAGCCCCGCATTGGGCTCTCTGCTCGGCAAGGAGCCTGCTTCCCTTTCTCTCTCTGCCTGCCTCTCTGCCTACTTGTGATCTCTGTCTGTCCAATAAATAAAGTCTTTTTTAAAAATAAATAAAACAGGCATCTCAAGGTAAATTTAAATTTCCCTACACCTCTCAGGTGACTTGGGATAAAAAGGCTCCTGCCCGGGAGTTAGAGCCCAAGCTGGAGGGGTTCTGCCCAGGGGTGGGGTGAATTGTGCTCTCCTGAAGCCTTGGGGTTCGGGTTCTTTCCCAATGAAAAGTGCACGCTGGACTCCTGAGTCCACCAGGAGAGCTACAGGGACCCGCAGAGCACATGGAGGGCCCCTCCGGAGAAGGGAAGGAAAATCAGCTGCGGTCGCAGACGCTGGGGTCCTACCGAACCCAGGCTGAAGCCCCAAACTGTCTCCCGACGTCTGGAGAGGCAGAAGTGCGAGACACAGACAGTCACCCGGACCTGCCCGCCGCCGTGGGTCTGAGACCGCACCCGCCGTGCTGGAGGCAGGGCGCAGAGCTCACCGCGCGGGGAGGCGGGCGCCGGGGGTCCCAGTGCTATGTCGCTGCACCCCTGCCTGAGCCATCCAGGCTCTGGCCGATCGGCACTGCCCTCAGGGACTCACGCAACAAGTCATGCGGTTTTCTGCAGGTGCCTGTTCTCTTGTCTGGAACTCTCTAAACCCACACGGCCTCACTGCGGACACCGGATGGGACTGCTCTGGGACGCGCCCTGCATGGCTCCCTGGGCTCCCCGCTGCCCCGAGCGCGCAGCCCCAGGGCGTCCCAGCGGCCCGGGGGCCCTTCCTCCCCGATGAAGCGGTTCTGCACATCATTCATCTCCATCTTCCCGACAACAGGTGCCGTGTGCAATTACATCATCACCATGACACGGACTGTGTAGGGTTGAAAACTGTTAACTTTGTCGTAGCAGGAAGAAACCCGGACCAGCAGCAACTCTAGGATCCAGGCAATGGGGGACCACACCGAGTTCCCCACGTTCCTAGGGCTTTCCCGGGGCTGGTAGAGGAGATCATTGGAATGGAGAAGGACACAAGTGGAGGCAGTGCCCAGTGCGGGCCCAAGGCTGAGAGCAGGGGCACGTGGCCTGTCGCTGTGGGACCAAGGGCGCACGCGGCCCCTCCCAGTACACACGGTGCACTGGTGAGCCTCCCCCTGCCGTCTTCCCCCCATACCTGACGTCTGGCTCGCTCCACCTCCGCGGGTCAGCTATGGGGGGCTGCGCTGTGCGACGCCCCGAGAGCCTTCACCTACAGCTGGCTCCCTGTTGTGAGAACCACAGATCGGGCTAAGGTCACGAGTCCGCTCCTGTTTTAAAACGGGCCCCGAGGGTGGTAAAATCACTTTGTCATGTCTCTGTTTCTCCTTCCTTAACTACGCAGAAAGGACTCTTGAATTTTCTATTTTGATTCTTGTATCCACGTAAGTATTTAAGCATCTAGTTAAGATGAAATTGCTCCAGCTTATTTATTTTTTAAAGATATATATTTATTTATTTATAGATATATTTATTTTAGAGAGAGAGCGGGAGCAGGGGGCAGACGGAGAGGGAGACTCTCACACAGCTCCGAGCTGAGCGTGGGGCCCGACCCCGAGACCCCGACCTGAGCCGAAGCCAGAGTTGAATTCTCAACGCACTGAGCCACTCGGGCGCCCGCTCTAACTTACTGAGCGGCACGGGGAGTCTGGGATAAGCCGCAGTAAGAAGAAGGCTCAGGAGCACCATCTGGGCTGTAGGGCTCTGGGCGGCGATTTCGGTCACGCCCGGGCGCCGCCTTCTTAGAAAGTACCAAGTTTCCTGTTATTTGTCCGACCAAGGCAGAGGCTCCCTGGTTTTTATTTGGTGTTTTCATCGTGACTCTCGATCGCCCTTTCCCCGGAGAGTGAATCACGCCACGTGTCAGCAAACACCCTTGGCTTCTGCAGTAACACATTAGCCCTGGGCGCCGGAACTCTACGAGGCGGCTTTGTGGCCCGAGCTCTGCAGCGCTGAGCCCAGGGGCCAGAACCAAAGGGCCAGGTTTGCAAGGAGACGCGCAGCCACCGAGATACACCGCCTGCGTCTGCAGATGAAAGAGGGCGTGCAGGGCTGGGTAGGGCCCGTGGGAGGGAGCCTCCCCCCGCCGTCTTCCACCCCGTGCCCCCGCCCCGTATCTGCAGGTACCGATGCTGCAGCGCGGCTTCCGAACCTCCGGTGTCAGGCTGTCTGGGGCGGTGGAAGGCGGGCGCTGGGAGAAGAGGTTAGGGGAAGGGATACAGGTCAAGCAACCAAGATCTGCGGAGCCCTCAGCCGCTCCACATCAAGCAGTCGGCACCGCGTGTCCACCGGGACTTACCCTCACCCAACACTAAGGAGACACTGTTATTCCTGCTCTTCAAAGACGAAACCCGGGATCAAAAGGGGGAAGTACAGCCAGAGAACCTTTGGTCTTATTCCGACGCTCTTCGTACCGATTATGGGCTGAATCGTGTGCCCCCGAATTGACATGTAGACCTCAGAATGTCACCGTATTTGGGGACGGGGTCTTTGAAGAGGTGACTGAGGTAAGAGGAGGTTACGAGGTTGTGAGGTTGGCTCCTAATCCCGTAAGACCCGTATCCCTGTAGGAAGAGATCAGGACACAGACACGCGCAGCGGGACGACCGCATGAGGCCGTGGAGAGAGCGCGGCGCCCGCCCGCCCGGGAGACAGGCAGGGAGACCCCAGCCCTGCCCGCGCCGGCGCCTCGGGCTCCCGCCCCCGGGACGTGAGGCAGTAAACGTCTGTTGCTCAGCCGTCCGGTGTGTATTTTGTCATGGACCCGAGCAAACCAACCAGTGCCACGGCAGACACGCCGCCGTGCGAGCGGCGGGGCAGCTCTTCCCAAGGAGCGACCGGGAAACGCGGTGGGAGAAGGAAGAGACGGTTCTGACGCCAACGAGGTCTGACTAAGCTCGCTCGAACAAAGTTAAGGAGTTCTTTTACAGTTAAAGAATTTCTTGTATTTTTAAGGAAATTTTTAGAGAGAGAGAGAGACAGAGAGCACAAGCGAGAGGCGCAGAGGAAGAGGGACAAGCAGGCTCCCCGCTGAGCATGGAGCCTGTCACGGGGCTTGTTCCCCGGACCCCGAGATCACGATCTGAGCCAAAACCAAGAGTCGGACGCTTCGTGAGCCGGGCCACCCAGGTGCCCCTCTCGTTTCTCTAGGTACTAATATAAGGTGAAAATCTCTGGGAGCGGCACGTCAAAAGCAGAATTTCTGAAACTTCCTCGGATACTTAGGGACAATGTCATTGGAGGAAAAACCTTCCCTCTTTAGACATGTGCAGTTACTTCTGCCAGTCCAGTGTAGGCAGAACAGATAGTGTCCTCCGTAGGGAAGGGCAAGGGCCGTGCTGAGAAGGGTCGCTAAGTCAATAGCAACATTACTCGTGCATTAAAGAAGTGGATTTATGACATCTTCCCTCCTTCTCACAATCTTCCCACTAATACTAGAGTCATGGATAGAAATGAAATCCATTTGAAGTTCAATGTTGAATCTTTAACTAGTAATAAATTATGAGCTCCTTAATATTGATTTGTCCATTAATAAAACTTTAAAGTGTATCAACTGATTTCCTACCCTAATAACTATATTTGTTCACACACACCCAAAACACTCAGACAAGTATCTCTATGTAAACCTCCACATCCTGACAACGTTCTTGTGATTCCCACTCCTTGACCTCCCTTTCATATTAGAAGAAAAGAAATTAGACCTCGTGTCCCGTGGGAGAGTGGACGGACCTGCACGCTCTCCCTCACGGAACAATGACGGGGAAGAACGCCGCCGCACAAATGATCTTGAGCTTTCTTATACGACTACAATAAACATTGATTCCACATCTTCCTCTATTTTGACCATGAAACAGGCGGAATCCATGACTGACCCATAGAAATAGAAAGGAGTTGACCCCCAACTTAAGAAATTTATGTGAGTCCAGCCGACGCACGATGTTACCTCAGTTTCCCATGGACGACGTAGTGGTTCAGCTTTGTCATCTGTTGTGCTATGCAACACACTATTTTTGTTTAAAAAAATTTTTTTAATTAATTTATTTGACAGAGAGACAGACAGACAGAGAGAGGACCGGCAGGGGGAGCGGCAGAGGGGAGAAGCAGGCTCTTAGCTGAGCAGGGAGCCCGATGCGGGGCTCGATCCCAGGACCCCGAGATCATGACCGGAGCCGAAGGCAGAGGCTTCACCGACTGAGCCATCCAGGCGCCCCACTACACTATTTTTAAAGGACGTATCGAAATCCTTTTAGGTCAGGATTTTGCTATTTTGCTAGGACGCTAAATTTCATTGCTCCATCATATGTGTGTTGTGAACTGGTTATCTACTAAAACGGAGGTTCCAGGATGACATTGCAGACAAGGTTTGGCCTGTATCCTGCGAGCTTCCCTCAAGACACATTATGTATGTGTCTGCCCTGTGCCTGTTTTGCGTGGAAAGGTGGAGACTACGCGTATTCTCGCCGGCAGAGCAGACGTTAAATGAGTTATGATGCATTCGTGCAACGTGATGACGTAACGGCATCCACGCTGTATTTATGAGGAATTTTTGTTAACATGGGAAGTGCTCAAAATATGATAAAACTCCATATATACATTCAACTATGTACTCTTACAATACATAGCCGTATATTTTAAAAATAGGAATAAATAAATAAAAATGGTTAAGAAATATTGAGGATTTCCTTTTTTTCAGCTCTCTGGACATATAACTGATACATAACATTGTGTAAGTCTAAGGCGTACAATGGGAGGGTCTGACCCACATTTGTGTTGAGAAACGGTCAACTCTCCCATCTCGTCACGTCATCAGCACTTGTGCGTGCAGACGAGGCGAGAACACTGAAGATCCCACCACCCGCCGCTTCCGAGCACATCCTACAGCGTCGTTAACCAGACTGGCCACGCCGTTCGCAAGATCCCCAGAACCAACCACCTTAAAACTGGAAATCTGCACCATTTGACCAACGTCCCCCCAGTTCCCCACCCAAAGCCCACGGCAATTACCATTCTCCCATTTCTACAAGTCCGCATTTTTAATTTTTTTTAACATTCGGCTTTTTTAGATTCCACATGTGAGATCGTCCTCTATTCGTCTTTCTCTGACGTCACACAGCAAAATGCCTCAATGGTTTACGCATGTGGTCGCAATCGGCAGGAATCGCCTTCTTTTCATAGCTGAGTAATGGTCCACCCCCCGCACAGCCCACCACCAACGACGACCTCTTTATCTCGTCCCCCACGGACACTCGGGTTGCTCTGGATCTTGGCTACTGTGGATAACGGTGCAGGGAACTGGAGCATACAGAGGTCGCCTCAAGGTCATGATTCTGGTTCCTGCAGATACACACCCAGAAGTAGGATTGCCAGAGAATACGGTAGTTCTAGTTTTCGTTTTTTAAAAGTAATCTCCATGCCCAATGTGGAGCTTAAACTCGTGACCCTGAGATCAAGAGTCACATGTCCCATCAACGGAGCCAGCTGGGCGCCCCTATTTTTAATTTTTTTGGCGGGCCTCCATGCTGTTGTCCACAGTGCTGGACCATTTGTGTTCCCACCAACCGTGTGCCAGGTGCCCTTTACTTCCCATCCTTGCCAACTCTTGTTATCCACCGTCTTCTGGATACAGCCTTTCTCTCAGGGGTGAGGCAGATAGCCCTCTGTGGGTTTGCTGAAGCCCCCCTTGTTGACCTTTGCTTCTGTTGCCTGTGCTTCCGGTGTCATATCCAAAAAATGTTGCCAAGAACGCTTGATTATGGCACATGATTCTTTTAATGTGCTGTTGAATTCGGTTTGCTAATATATTTTTTTAAGATTTTATTTATTTATTTGTCAGAGCGAGTGAGCACAGGCAGACAGAGTGGCGGGCAGAGGCAGAGGGAGAAGCAGGCTCCCTGCTGAGCAAGGAGCCCGATGTGGGACTCGATCCCAGGACGCTGGGATCATGACCTGAGCCGAAGGCAGCCGCTTAACCAACTGAGCCGCCCAGGCGTCCCGGTTTGCTGATATTTTGTTGAGATTTTCTGCTGCCTGTATTTTTCAGGGATACTGGTCTTACCGTAAAGGGCTTTCTTATCTTGTAGGATCCTTATCTGGCTTTGGTATCACTGTAATGTCTCCAATCACTGTAATGCTGGCTTTGTATAATGAGCTAGAAGTGTTCCCTCCTCTTCAATCTTTCAAGTTTGATGATTAGCATGAATTCTTTAAAGATTTGGTAGCACTCACCTGGGAAACAGCCTGAGCTTGGGCTTTTCTTTGTTGGGAGATTTTTGGTACCCGATTCCCAAACTTCTTACCTATTTTCAGTACGTGTAGATGTTCCATTTTTCATGAGTCAGTCTTCCTAGGTTGTGTGTTTCAAGGACATGACCCTTCTCTCCGAGGTCGGAGAGAATATTACAGAGAATACAGAGAGAGAATACAGAGAACATATTACTGTTTTCGGTAGACTCATGACCCTTTCTGTTTCTGTGCTATCAGTTGTGAGATCTCCTTTTTTCATTCCTGATTTTATTTGAATTTTCTCTTTTTTACTTAGTCTAGCCAAAGATTTATTCGTCTTGTAAAAAAAACAGCTCTTAGTTTAGTTTAGTTGTTTTTTCTATCATTTTCCTGACCTCCGTTTCATTTGTTTCTGCTCCAGTCTTTGTTATCTCCTTCCTCCCGCTAACCCTGGGCTTACTATGGTGTTTTTCCAGTTCCTTGAGGTCTCAGGTTACATTGTTTGAGATCTTTTTTCTTTTTATTATCTTTTTTAAAGATGTTATTTATTTATTTGACAGAGACAGACACAGCAAGAGAGGGAACACAAGCAGGGGGAGTGGGAGAGGGGGAAGCAGGCTCCCTGCTGAGCAGAGAGCCCGATGCAGGGCTTGAACCCAGGACCCTGGGACCATGACCTGAGCCAAAGGCAGAGGCTTAACAACTGAGCCATCCAGGTGCCCATTATCCCTTTTTTAAATAAAAGGTTTATTTATTTATTTGGAAGAGAGTGTGTGAGTGAGGGGAGAGGCAGAGGGAGAGGGAATCCCAAGCAGACTTCCTACTGAGCAAGGAGCCTGACTTGGGGCCCCTTCCCGTGACCCTGAGATCATGACCTGAGACGAAATCAAGAGTCGGGCACTTAGCCAACTGAGCCACCCAGGCACCCCAAGATCTTTCTTTTTTCTTAATGTAAGTGTTTAACGCTATAAACTTTCCTCTTAGAACTGTATTTGTTGCATTTCATGTGTTTTAATATGTCGTGTTTCTGGTTTTGCTCCAAGATATTTTGATTTTCCTTTTGATTTCTTCTTTGACTCATTGGTTGTGCAAGAGTGATGTTTAATTCCCACTCATTTGTACATATTCCAATTTTTCTCCTCTTAATGATTTTCTGTCTTTAAAGATTTTATTTATTTATTAGAGAGACAGACAGGTAGACAGCATGATCAGGGTGAAGGGCAGAGGGAGAAACAGACTGCCAGGATGCCAGGATCATGATCACCCAACTGACTGAGCCACCCAGTCACCCCCTCTTAATTATTTTTTTTAAGATTTTATTTATTTACTAGACAGAGATCACAAGTAGGTAGAGAGGCAGGCAGAGAGAGGGGGAAGCAGGCTCCCCGCTGAGCAGAGAGCCGATGTGGGGCTCGATCCCAGGACCCTGAGACCATGACCCGAGCCGAAGGCAGAGGCCTAACCCACTGAGCCACTCAGGCGCCCCAAAGATTTCTAATTTCAATTATTGTGGTCAGAAAGGACACTTGGTATGATTTTAGTCTTCTTAAGTCTGCCGAGACGGTTTCTTGTGACCTAACATATGGTATATCCTGGTGAGTGTTCCGTGTGTACTTGACAGGAACACGCATTCTGCTGTTGGATGGAATGTTCTGTATGCTTCTGTTCAGTACATTTGTTCCAAAGTAGGGTTCAAGTCCAACGTTTCCCTCATTTTCTGTCTGTCCACTGATGAAAGTGGGGTACCGAAGTCCCCTACCGTTACTTATCGTCTACTTCTCCCTTCAGATCTGTTAGTGTTTGGTTAATGTATTCAGGCTCTCCAATGTCACGTGCATAGATATTCACGATTATTTTATCTTCTTGATGAACTGACCCCTTTATCATTGTACAATGACCTCTGTCTTATAGTTCTTGTGTTAAGGTCTCTCTGGTCTGATGTAAGCAGGGCTACCCGCCGCTCTCCTTTGGTTCGCACCTGCCTGGGATCTTTTCCTGCCCTTTGACTTCGAGCCTGTGTGTGTCCTCGAAGCTCAAGTGAGTCTCTTGTGGGCAGCCTGTAGCTGGGTCTTTTTCTCACTCCACTCAGGCACTCTACGCCTTTTGACTGCAAAATTCGATCCATTTACATTTAGAGTAACTATTAATAGGTAAGAACTTACCAATGTCATCTTACTGTTTTCTGATGCTTCATAGTTTCCTATTTCTTTCTCCCTTGGTGCCTTCCCATACTCTGGAAACAAACTCACTTGGATACCACCCAACATTCGCACCCTTCTATTTCCCCTTCTGTGTTTTTGGGGTCACAATTTGTATCTTTTTCTACTGCGTGTTTAACAAATCACTGTAGCTTAGTTAATTTTAGTATTTTCATCTTCTTTCTTTCTCTCCTGGGGAGAGAACTCTTTCCTGGAGTTAACACACAGCCACATTACAGTACGACAGGGTTTTCAATCCCCCCACACTCGTGTTTGCCAGCGCATCATGTGTTTCCACATGTTTTCATGTTGCTAACTCATGTCCTTTTATCTCAGCCTAAGAACTTTTTGCATTTCTTAAAAGACAGCTCTGGCGGAGGTCTCCTTCTGCTTCCGCTTGTCTGGGCACGTCTTCCTCTGCAAGTGTCCTTGGTGGCAGTTTACCCTTCAGCACCTCAGATTTCCTGCTCTCTCCTGGCCTCAAGGTTTCTGAGCGAAGTCCACAGAGAGCCTCATGGGTTCCCCTTGTAGGAGGTCCGCTTCTTTTCTCTTGCTGCTTTTAAGATTCTCTCTTTGACCTTGATTTTATTATAATGTGTCCTGGAGGAGAGATTTGAAAGTTGAATTTGTCTGGGGACCCAGGACATTCATGAACTCAGATGTCCTTACCTCTCCCCAGATTTGGGAAGTTCTCAGCCACTATTTCTTTACATCGGCTTCCGTCCCTCTCTCCGTGTCTTCCCTGGGACTCCAGTAATTTGCAGATTGTTTTTCTTGGTGGCATCTCATGGTTCACATAGGTTTTCTTCCCTCTTTTTGGTTCTTTTATCTTCATTCTCCTCTGAATAATTTCAGAGTTCCTGCCTTCTCCACAGATTCTTTCTCCTGACCTGTCAACCCGCTGTTGGTATTCTCTGCGGTATTTTTATCTCATTCATTGAGTTCTTCAGCTCCAGAATTTATGTTTGGATTTTTTATGGTAATTTTCATCTTTTTTAGACTTCTAAATTTGTTCATTCAGTCTCCTGATTTCATTGAATTGTCTTTGTTTTTTCTCATGGCTCATTGAGTTTCCTTAAAACACCTATTTTGATTTCCTTGTTAGGTAGATCACAGATCTCCATGTCTGTGGCATCTTTTGGTTACTGGAAAATTACTGGGATCTTTTGGTGGTGTCATGCTTCCTTGATTTTTTGTGTTCCTTGAAGTCTTGCATGCTGTCTTCACATTTGAAGTAGTTATTTTGATCTTTACGAGCTGCCTTTGGGAGAGAAATACCTTTGGTCAGCCCTGCTAGAGATTCTGATGCCTTCTTAGACCGTCTCTGCATACTCCTGCTCCATATGTCTTGATCCTCCTAATGGCAAAATTCTTAGGCTTGTCTGCCTTCTCTCCATCCTGCGGTGCACCAGGCCAGGCGCTGTCTCTCTTCTACTTTCCCGGGGGTGGTGCTAATTCTCAGCCTTATGGTCTCTCCCAAGCCTGCGGACTCAGGATGGCTTTCTGCATGTGCTCACTAGCTACCTGCAAGAGTCAGTCTCCCCATTAGCAGTGTGGCCAGGGAACTGGCCGTGGAGAAGGGACGTGTGGGGGTGAGGCAGGTAGCATGCTGGCAGTACCCAGGGGCCCACTGGGGGACCCACGGTTGAGGTGTCCCAGCAGTTTCCAGGCAGGCCTCCTGATGGAAACCAGACATGGCTGGGAGGCTATATTCCTCTTTGCTGCTGTCTGAGCCCTGGCTGTGGTTTTCCCAGCCACTCGCCACCCCCAGTCCTGCAGCTCACGACTTAGTGCTCTGGGTGGAACAAGAGGGAGACAGGCCCCGTTGCCAGCATCTGCACAGCTGGGGGAGACAGATGCTCACTCACACGCTCTCACTACCCCCCAGGGGGAACCAGGGCTAAGAATGGCTATCTTGGCCTGGGCTGTGCTGCCCAATGGTGATGCTGCTGAGCGGTGCCCCTCCCCCGCCCAGGGCACCAGACTCAGACCCCTCTGTTCCTTTGGTATCGGGAGCATCCCCGCTGGACCCCTGTATGTCCCTCGGGTTCTCTCACGTGTGAGTAAGTGTCTAAGCCAGTGTTCTCCAGAGGCCCCAGGACCACAACCAAGAGGGACTAGAGCCGGGTTCTGGGCCACGTTAGGGTCCACAGCTGGGACAAAGATCTGTGAGCCTATGACCCTGGGTCCCCTGGATCCCTTAGCGACAGTGCCAGATCCCCAGCTCCCACGAGGCACTCCTGTCCATGACGCACGTTGAGTGCGCTGCTGACCGGGGAACGAGCAATAAGGGGCCTTATTTGGCTCCTTGTGAGTCACAGTCCACACTTCCTGCAGTTCCCACATAATAGATGCTTGATAAATAGATATTCTCTGTACACTAAGAGTCAGGAAAAAAACAGTCATAGAAATTTTCGCTCATGTAAGTTGTTCTTTCATTCATCAAAATCATTAGCCACCACTCGACACATACCTATCAAGTGCTTGTTTTTCTTTTTTGTTTGTTGTTTTTTTAAAGATTTTATTTATTTATTTGTCAGAGAGAGCGAGCGAGCAAGCACAGGCAGACAGAGTGGCAGGCAGAGGCAGAGGGAGAAGCAGGCTCCCCGCCGAGCAAGGAGCCCGATGTGGGACTCGATCCCAGGACGCTGGGATCGTGACCTGAGCCGAAGGCAGCTGCTTAACCAACTGAGCCACCCAGGTGTCCCTCAAGTGTTTGCTTCACTTCATACTGTATTTCTCTAAGTGCATTTTTTTCACGTTTTAACTTCTCTGTAATACATTGTATCTTAAATTGATAGCTTGTCATAAGTTTGGCTGGCAGCATTTTCCCTTCTTTGTGACTCACACTGGTGTGCCTGTGGCTGAAGCCATCTTAGATTCCATGAAAAATGGAAATCATTCCTTGCTGGCTTTCTTATATGCTCTCAGCAGCACTAATGGGTATAGAACTTTCAGTATGTGCTCTACTCAATCTTCTGGGATAAATAAAAAGCAAAAACGTTTTCTCATAACCCAAAGTTGGCTTTTTAAGAAAGAGTTCATTTATTTGGGAGAAAGAGCACAAGCAGGGGAAGCAGCAGGCAGAGGGACTCAATCCCTGGACCCAGAGATCATGACCTGAGCTGAACCCAGATGCTTAACCAACGGAGCCACCCAGGCAACCTCCAAAGTCTGCTTTTCATCTCCATGCCCTGCACGTGTTTTAGGTAATAACACTTTTGTTTGTAAAAGAATTGATTTATGCACATTGACAACTTGTGGCGGTTACCAAAAGGTGATATTAAAAAAAAAAAGTCACCCTAAATCCCACAAATTAAAAAACAAACAACTGACATCTGGTGAACATTACTTTAGGGGCCTCTGAAAAAGAAGCTGTCGTTTGTTAAGTCACCACGTACATTCTCTGTTGCATTTATGGGATCGCTGTTCAGGGACGTGAGTCACCCCGGTGTAGGATCACACCAGTCTCCCACAACATCATCACCAGAGCTTCAGCCTCTTGGACTTTCCATCTGCGTGTGACGATCTCAGCCCCCTCCCCACGCCATCAGGTTCGGCTTCTCAGTCCCACGGGCCCTTGCCCTTGTTTGTGAGTACGAGACACTGCTCCCCAAGTTCTGCTTCATGGGTTCATTGTCTCGGCTCTGTGCTCCTTCCTGTTGCTTTAGCACCTCATTTTGGAACTTCTGTTTTACTGAATTCATATAATTATGTATTTTCCCTAGTAAGCAAGAATCTACTTCCTTGCTTTTGTGGTATTTTTCCCAGCCTGGGTTGTTGGTCTTTTGCACACTCAGACCCCCCCTTCCCAGTTTCCGTGCCGGGCTCCTTCTCCACCTGGCTCCTTGGGTGCTTGGGCGGCTTTGTGGCGGCTCTTGTACACGTGCATGAACGCCTGATGTCCTTTCAGCCTTCTCTGAGACCAGTGTTCCCTCCACTGGAGCACGAGCCATGGCTGTGTCCTGGCCCGGGGACACGTGAGCAGGGGCAGAGCAAGTGGGTCTTCTGGGTTCACTGTGGGCTCCTTGGCACCTTCCTGGGGGCCCGTTCCGGGGGCCTGTCCCAGAGGCCTGGGCCCTGTGTTCTCCTCTGATACCCAGAGGCAATCACCTCTTTGCAGGCTGCCCTTGTCCCCAGCCAGATGTTCACCCATTCTGGTGAGTCAGGACGTTTCTCCAACCCAGCAGAAAGTGCTGGAAGCCAGCAAGCCTCCAGGATCATCCCGGGCCAGCGCGTCACGGAGAGTGGCACCCGGGTCTCCTCCTCCTCGGGAGTCCCCTTGCCACCCCCGCACAGTCAGCTCAGCTGGGCAGGCCACTTGCCCACAGTCACCGGGCGGTAGTGGGAATTCTCGGGTTCCTCCTTAGCATCTAGGGACAAGGGAAGAATCGGGGTAGTGCCGTGTGGCTCCCTCCGGCCTGGGCCCCAGCTGTTCACATCTGACGGTCCAGGCGGCTCCACTCCCTTTCTCTCGGGCGGGCTGACTTCACTCCGCTGCTCCTGGGTTAGGCACGGCAGGACGAGCGCCGGCCGGTGGGCCTGGAACGGACCTGCTGTGTCGGCCCCGGGGTCTCTAGCCCGGGGCCCGGCACACGGCAGCTCATCTGCAGATACTGGCTGACGGCTTTGCAGAAACTGCCTCCTCCTCCAGCAGGCGTCTTTCTAATTTTGGCGCTGACTCATCGCTGCACGGTCACGTGATGTCTGCGCCCAATCGTGTCCCCTGATTCTGACAGGGCACCTGGCGGTGCAGCCTGTCTGCTCCGGCCTCTGCCAGCCGCGAGCAGCTGTTCCAGTCACCTTGGAAAGCTCCCGAATCCCGGCCACCCTCTTCTTTGGCGGGGAAGCTTCTAGAACGCACATCTGCGTGGGACGCCGACCCGAGCCAGGGGGCGTCCCGGGGATCCTGAACTCATTTTAGCACCAATGAGAAGCCTCCGCTGGACACGTGACCTCCTGAGTTCTCAAGCATGCCCTCTGCTCAGCTGGTCAACACAGACAGTTTCTTTAAAAGCCATTCTTAAAGACAAAACGTCGCCAGAATTTACGTTACATCCCAGGTTTACGTTAGGGCTCCCTCCTGGCGCTGTACGTTGTATGGGCTTCGGCGAACTCACAAGGACACGCGTGCCCCGCTACCACGCAGAGTGGATTCGCTGCCCTAAAACCCTCCCCCGCTCCGCCGTCTGACCCTCCCTGCCGACACCTGACAACCCCCGTCTTCTCTCTCAGTGGCTTTGGTCCTCCCAGAAAGTTGCAGTTGGAATCTCACGGTCTGGAGACTTTCCGGACCGGCTCCCTCCACTCAGCGATGAGCATCTTGTGCTGGGCCGGGCCTCTTCATGGCTTCAAGTCTCCTTCCTCCTTCACGCCGGAGTAACATTCCCTTCGTCCGCACGGACCACGGTGGGCTAAACCATCGCTCACCGCAGGACATCTTGGTTTCTACCACATTCCGGCAGCTTTGGCTCCAGCTGCTGCCAACACCTGTGGGCGGGTCCTTGTGGGGACGCACGTTTCCAGCTCTGGGCTAAGTGCCGGGATCACATGGTGGGAGTGTGTTTAGTTTGGGTGATTAGTTTTGAAGGCCGGCAACGTGTCAGTTGCCACACGTGTACCATCTGGACGGGATGGTGACAATGTGGGAGGCAGTGTGTGTTGGGGGACTCGGGACCTTCCTTTCAATTTTGCTGTGAACCTAAAACTGCTCTAAAAACAAAAAGTCTTAAAAAACCCTAAAAACAGAAACAAACATCAGTTTTGTCTAGAAGACGGTTTCGACCCACACTTACTGACTTATGATTTATTCACAGTGAGAACTTCAAAAAAGAAAAACAAGGTTCCTTGGAAATGCGCTCCAGGCAAGCCGCCGTTACCAAAGGGCACTTGCCTCTCCTTGCCGAGCTCAGCTGGCATTTGCAGCGGCGGGGAGGGACAATCGTCTTCGAACCAGCCCCTCAAAATCAATGAAGCCCCAAAGTGAAGCCACCCAAGTGTCCCCTGGCAGCCGGACACACGCATCTACACGCCGGCACGTGTTGGTTTTAAAGAGGAAGGAAGTCCTGGCTCCTGCCGCCACGGGGACGAGGCTTTCGGCAGGTTGCCGAGTGACATGGCGGTGACAAACACTGTGGAATTCCCCTTACCTGGGGCAGCACATAGAGGGGATGGAGACCTAGGATCTCGGGGCCACAGAGGTTGGGCTTGGCGAGAAAAGGAGTACTGGGCTCTGGCTGTCTTCACCGGGGCTCCTTACATCACTGACCACTCCCACGTCTCCAAGCTTCCTCCCCAGCTGGCTTTCCTTCCAGATTCTTCTGACTGGCCCCTGGCCCTGGCTTTTCAAGCAGAGTCCTACTGCCCTGACCCTTAGTTGTAGGGGCCTCCGTGGCTTTTTTCTCGAAGTTGCTGACTTCTCAGCCTCTACACGGACACCGGCAACATCATGGCTTTACGTCTCCGCTCCCGGCTTGGAACTCTGACAGGGGACGCAGACCATCACCTCAAGCCAGGTCTCCGCCTGGCTGTCTCATGGGCTCCCTAAACTCCGGGCTCACAGCTTCTTTAGGTATGACGTTTTCTCCCTGTCCCCAACCCCAAATGCTCTCTCCACTGTCCTGCTTCCTGCTTTGCGTCCCCGGACACTAGCCCGGGGGATCAGACTGCCAGCCCCTCTGGCTCGGGGCTTGACCTCAAGAGCAGCAGGTCAGCAGGCAAGAGCTGGAGGCCGGGCAGTCCTATCAGGTGTCCCCCCGGAAGTGACAGCCCTTGTCACGTGTCTTTTCTGCTGAGGGGCCTGATGACTCTGGGGCGGCTGAAAACCCCTTTATGAAGCCGCTCTGCGATCACCGGGTCCTTCCCGCCTCCAACGAGCTGCGCATCAGCAGACCCAGCTCCGCGCTCCCCTCTGAGCCCTGCTGATCGGCCCCGCAGCGCACAGCTCTGGGTCACCCTCACTGTCCGTGTCCCAGACCCACGCCATGGTGCAGAGGCACACAGGTGAGAAGCTGTGGTTACGCCCGACCCCAGCCCCGAGACCTAAGGCAGAGGGGGAGCCTGAGCACATACAGCTTCGCAGACCCGCAGCCCCCGGGTTGGGGCACTTTGTAAACCGATTCTGCGTAGGCCGCGAGGACCACCCATCGCAGCCTGCGGGAGGGGGGCCTCCGCGGGGAGGGGACTGAGGCGCGGGAAGCGACCGGGTATGAAAGAGCAGCCCCCGACAGGGCTGGTGGGTGGGCGGTGGCCGCAGGCCTCAGAGCACCCCGGTGGTCCTCGGGGCTGGGGCAGTGGGGGGGCGGCGGGGGCAGGGGCAGGTCTCACGCTCACATCGCCTGCCAGCGGATGGCATTTGGCCTTGACGGAAAGAGAAACGGAGCCGGAGCCGTTTTGACCTGAATAGCTAAGACACAGGCCTGCCGCGTACCGGGGTCAGGATGGTTTCCTTCTCGGTCGGCCCCTGTCGGAAGGCCTGGCTGCCCGCGGCAGCTGCAAGGAGCGCAGCTCGCTCACCGCACAGGGGACCCGGCCCCGCCCGCCCGCCACCACCTGTTTCTGCAAACCCAGCCTGGCTGGCTCGGGGCCGCCTCGTGACTTTCTGTGCCCTCTACGCTGCTCTTGCAGGAAGACACCACAGCAGGGGTGTGACAGGGACCGTATTTATTCTCTGGCCCTTCCAGAAAAATCTGCCAGTCCAGGAGCAAACAACACGCAGAGGTCAGGGACTGCCCTCGGCTGCCTTGCTGGGGCTTGAAGTCACGATTCCACTCAAAGAAATGGACACCCTGATGGGGCGCCTGGGGGGCTCAGTTGGTTAAGCGGCTGCCTTCAGCTCAGGTCATGGTCCCAGAGTCCTGGGATCGAGTCCCACATCGGGCTCCTTGATCGGCAGGGAGCCCGCTTCTCCCTCTGCCTCTGCCTGCCACTCTGTCTGCCTGTGCTCGCTCGCTCTCTCTCCCTCTGACAAATAAATAAATAAAATCTTTGGGGAAAAAAAAAAAGAAATGGACAGCCTGAGTTTGCTATGCTGCACCCCGAGGCCCTCAGCTCCACTGGCTGCCCCCCGCATGCTGCTGAGCCTGCGGCCGGTGGTGGTGACGCTCTGTTCCTGGAGAGGACGGGCCTTGCTCACTGCCATTTGCCCTGTCTGGGGGGTGTTTGGGGCTCTCAGCATGTGGCTGGAGACCTGGACAGCGGGCCAGTGACGGCGGAGGACCCTAACCCACCTTCCTTCCACTCTGGGTGCGGCTCGGGGGAGCGGGCCTGGCCTGACCCTCCAGGGCTCTTTCTGTGGCTCTTCATCCCTGAACTAAAATTCGTGGGCAAATCCTCCCTGCCGTCCCCTGAGCGGAAGGTGTGGGGCCACCGGACAGCCCCCTTCTCAGAGGGGCGGCTCCTCGCCCGACGGTCGGCAGCATTCGCGCTGCACCGGGGCCAGAAGCAGATCCAGCAGGCCCAGGGACGTCCTGAGACTCTTGTGTCGGCCGGGGCTCAGGGTGTGCACCGACACAGACCCGAGGTTTATTCCCGGAATCGTCTCCGGCGACCCCACAGGCTGAGAAGTCCCACGAACCGAGGTCTGCAGCTGGAGACTCAGGAACGGGGAGGCACAGGCCTGAGGGCTGGAGACAGACAGCCGGCTCAGCAGAGAGAACAAGTCTCCTTCCTCCTCCTTGTTCCACGGGAGCCCTCCAAGCCCCAGTGATCTGTACTCAGCCCACTAATTTGAAGGCCAGAGGCCCTCATGGGCCCACCCAGAAGTCATGTTGCACTACCTATCTGGGCGCCCTCAGCCCTGACAAGGGGACATGTCACATCAACCTTCATAGGTGACAAAGATGTGTTCTCTCCCAGATCTCCCTCAGCCATCACTGCCCAGCCCTTCCCGGAGCCCGTCCGCCCCACACAGGGGTGCCCAGCTGCTGCCCTACACCCGCACCCCGTCTCAGCAGCTGCCCTGTCCCGTCTGCCTTCAGCTCAGGTCATGATCTTGGGATCGAGCCCCACATCGGGCTCCCTGCTCAGTGGGGAGCCTGCTTCTCCCTCTCCTTTAGCAACTCTCCCCGCTTGTGCGCTCTCTCTCTCTCTCTCTGACAAATAAACAAATAAAATCTTATTAAAAAAATTTTAAAAGTACTTCTTCAACAGGTGTCTTACAGGGTTTCCATCACAAAACGCCACCAACTCACAAACAGCTTCAGAGTCTCGACTGGAGCCAGCGCCCAGCGGACAGTGTGGAAGCCCAGGGAGTAAACACGATGTTGACGGTCGCGAGTGCTTCAGGACGCCTGCCCAGTCATTATTACTCACAAACCACACAATCCAAACTGTAATGCCAAATGTATCCTCAGTGTCGAAATCAAAACCCTGCTGTGTTTCACGTACTTTTAAAAGAAGCTTTCCTAGGGGCAGACATCTAATGATTGAGCCCCCAGAGGCCTCTGCAGTGGGTTTTAAAATAACAGCCATCCACTTGGATGTATGGTATCTATCAGTTTTAAATTATTGAATTTATTGTAAATTTAGAAGTCTATACATCCAGTAACTAGAAAAAGAACAAACTAAACCCAAAGTTAGCAGAAGGAAGGAAATACTAAAGATTAGAAAGGAAGTAAAGAAAATAAAGAATAGAAAATAATAGGAAAGATGAACAAAACCGGGGCGCCTAGGTGGCTCAACGGGTTAAAAGCCTCTGCTTTCAGCTCAGGTCGTGATCCCAGGGTCCTGGGATTGAGCCCCGCATCGGGCTCTCTGCTCCGCGGGAGCCTGCTTCCTCCTCTCTCTCTGCCTGCCTCTCTGCCTACTTGTGATCTCGTCTGTCAAATAAATAAATAAAATCTTTAAAAAAAAAAGATGAACAAAACCAAGAGTTGCTTCTTTGAAAAGATATACAAAATTGGCAAACATTTAGCTGGACTAATCATTAAAAAAAAAGAACCAAATGAACAAAATTATGAATGAAAGAGGAGACATAATACTGATACCAGAGAAATACAAAGGATGAAAAGAGAACCAAGAACAGCTTTATGTCAAGTAATCGCACATCCGAGAAAAAAGTGGATCAATTCTAGAAACATAAAACCTACCAAAACCAAATCAAGAAGAAATAGAGAGTCCGAAGAAATTCCTGGTAAGAACATTGAATTAGTACTCAAACACATCCCAATAAACAGAAGTCCAGGACCAGATGGCTTCACTGGTGAATTCTACCATATATTTAACAAAGAATTAATACCAATCCCTCTCACACTTTTCTAAAAATTAGAATAGGAGAAAACCGTCCCAAACTCACTTTACATAGCCAGTATTATTCTGATTCCAAAGTCAGAAAAGGACACTTCAAGAAAAAAACAACAGGCCTCTATCCCTGTTTATAGAGGTAAATTTTTCAACAAAATAGTATAACCACATTCAACAGTGCATCATAAAAATCATACCCCCAGAGGTACCCGGCTGGCTCAGTCAGCAGAGCATGCAATTCTTGATCTTGGTGTTGTAAGTCTGAGCCCCAGGTTAGGTGTAGAAATCACTTTTTTTTAAAATTACTTCTTAAAAATATATTTTTTTAAGATTTTATTTATTTATTTGACAGACAGAGATCACAAGCAGGCAGCGAAGCAGGCAAAGAGACAGGAGGAAGCAGGATCCCCGCCAAGCAGAGAGCCCAATGCGGGATTCGATCCCAGGACCCTGAGATCACGACCAAGCTGAAGGCCGAGGCTTAATCCACTGAGCCACCCAGGCTCCCCTACTTTTTAAAAATATTTTTAAAAAATAGTTCAGCATTATTTTTTTAAAAATCATAAACCATGATCCCTGGGATGCAAGGATGGTTCCACATATACAAATCAATAACAATATAGCACATTAACACAACAAAGGATAAAAATCATATGAGCATCTCAATAGATGCAAAAGAAATTTTTCTAAAAAGATTTTATTTATTTATTTGACAGAGAGAGAGATCACAAGTAGGCAGAGGGGCAGGCAGAGAGAGAGGAGGAAGCAGGCTCCCCACTGAGCAGAGAGCCCGATGTGGGGCTTGATCCCAGGACCCTGAGATCATGACCTGAGCCGCAGAGGCTTAACCCATGGAGCCACCCAGGTGCCCCCCCCTTTTTTTGATGCAAAAGAAATTTTAACAAAATTTAACATCTGTTCATGATCAAAACTGTGAACAAATTAGCTACAGAAGGAACACACCTCAACATAATAAAGGGGACATACGACAAACCCACCATGAACATCAGCCTCAGTGGGGAAAGGCTGAAAGCTCTTTCTCTGAGACCAGGAAGAAGACAAGGGCTCCCACTCTCACCAGTCTTATTCAACAAGGTACTAGAAGACCTAGACAGAACAATCAGATGAGGGACAGAAATGAAAGGCATCCAGATTGGAGAGGAAGAAGTAAAACTGTCTCAATTAGAAGGTGACATGATGTTATGTATAGAAAATCCTAAAGTCTTCAGAAAAAAAAAAGATATGTTAAATCCAATCAACAAATTCAGTAAAGTTACGGGATAGACAATCAACATACACAAGTCAATTGCATCTCTATACATTTTAATATCTGAAAAATAAAGAAAGAAAATGATCCCATTTGGAATAGCATCAGAAAGAATAAAATACTCAGGAATACATTTAACCAAGGAGGAGGAAGACCCGCACACTGAAAACTGTAAGACAAGGCACTGATGAAAGAAGCTGAAGACACAAACATGTGGAAAGACATACCATGATCATGGATTGAAGAATGAATATGGCTAAAATGTTCATCCTATCTGAAACCATCTATAGATTCAAGTGGCTCAGCTGGCTGAGTGTCTGGCCTCGGCTGGGGTCATGATCCCAATGTGCTGGGATCGAGCTCTGAGTCAGGCTCCCTTGCTCAGTGAGGAACCTGCTTCTCCCTCCCCCTGGTTGTGTTCTCTCTCTCTCTCTCTCTTGCTTGCTCTCTCTCTCTCAAATAAATAAATAAAATCTTTTTTTTTTTTTTAAAGAAATACCTATTAAGATTCCAATGGCATTTTTTAAAAGAAAATAAATCCTAAAATTCATATGGAACCACAAAGACCCTGAGTGGTCAAAGCAGTCCTGTGGGAGGACAGAGCATGAGGCATCACACGTCTGAATTACAAACTGGATTACAAAGCTAAGAAATCAAAACAGTACGGCGTTAGCATGACAACAGAAAACAGTCAACAGAACAGACTGAAGAGCCCGGAAAACCGAGTCGACTACTATTGGACAAGAAAGTCAAGAATAATCAATGTAGAAAACACAGTCTGTTCAGTAAACGATCGTGAGAGAACTGGGTATTCACATACAAAGGGAGGACACCAGTCTCCTGTCTTACAACACTCACAGAGAGTAACTTGGAATGGATTAAAGGCTTACAGGTAAGGACTGAAGCCATAAAAGTCCTAGAAAAAAATCAGTGGGGAAAAAACTCCTTGACAGGATCTTGAGTAACGATTTCTACACCTAAACGGGCAATAAAATTAAAAAAATAATAAACAAGTGGAACTACATCAAACCAAAAGCATCTGCACAGGAAAAAAAAATCATCAACAAAGTAAAAAGGTGACCTATAGAATGGGAGAAAACATTTGCCGACCATGTCTGAAAACAGGTTCGTATCCAAAGTGGGTAAGGAACTCTAACAACTCGAGAACAAAAAAAATCAGTAATCCAAATAAAAATGGGCAGATGACCCGAAAAAGACATTTTTCCAAAGACAACATTCAGGTGGTTGACAGGTCCATGAAAAGTCACTCGTTACCACTAATCGTTAGGGAAACATAAATCAAAACCACAACACGGTATCACCTCCTGTTAACACGGCTGGTGTCAAAAAGGTAAGACACAGCGAGTGGCGAGTGGCGGGAGGGTGTGGAGGGACAGGAAGCCTTACACACTACCGGTGGGCGTGCGAGGCAGCGCGGCCCTGCCGAGAGCAACACACCTGCCCACCACCCCAGCAGCCAGGACCCGGGGAGTGCCCCAGCATGCACGGACGGACCGACGGACGATGGGGTGCACACACACACACACACACACACACACACACACACAGCGGTAAAACAGAAGGAAATCCTGCCATTTTGAGAACAGGGACGCACCTTGAGGGCATAATAAGTCAAACAGAGAAAAACAAACGTTATACGGCCTCATTCATGCGCAGCGGGAAAAATGAAGACAAGCGAATCCGAGGAGCAGAGGCCAGCTCTGTGCTCAGCAAAGGGGGGCGGTGGGACGGGGAGTCGGAGGAGGGGGTGAAAGGACGCGGACCCCAGTTACGAGGTCAGTAAGCGCCGAGGGCGACGAGTCTGGTCAACACTGCTGGGCTACGAAAGCCGTTTAGAAAGAAGATTCTGAAAGTCCCCATCACAAGGGGAAGAAAACACGCTTTTGTAACGACACAAAACGAATGTTAACTGAATTTATGGTGAAATCATTTCGTGATCTCTGTAGCTGAGTCGTTATGCCCTGCCCCTTGCCTTACACCTGCGACTTGCCAGCTGTATCTCAGGGAGCCTGGAGAAAAGAGTAAGATAAAGAATAAAAACCAACTGAGAAGAATCTATAGTTATTTCTCTTGTGTTCTGAATTACAGCAGTAATTCATGCTCATTCTGAAGACACTAATCCTACACACAGATAACGCCACTCCCCTGAATGTAATTTCTCAGAAGTTACAAATGGTGGGGTTTTTTTCTGTCCAGATCTTTTTCTATGCTTTTACATAAATAATTTTAAAAACAAAATGCTGTTGTATTACGCTAACTGCTTGGTAACATTTTTTATTTAAGATATTATACACAGTTTCCCATATCAGTTTATATAAATCTACTTTATTCTTTTGAACATCTACATAATATTCTCTTATTCAGATATATAATAATTCATTGAACCCTTCTCTAGTTATAGAAGTTAAAAATACTTTAACAACTTTTCTGTAATAAATAATGGTTCCATGAGCATCTTGCAAGCCTGTTGGTTCATCTGCATTTCTGCCTTTTCCCTGAAAGACGGTTGTCGGGTCATGCGTTTTTCTCGCTGGAATAGCACACGGCCTTCCGACGCGGTCACCTTCTTCCCAAAAAGTGCCATGAGACAAACCAGCACAAGCCGGGCTTCTCCGGCTCCTGTGTCTGGGTGCCTCGCTTGCCCGTGTCGCAGACAGCCTGGGCGGGTGATCCTGGCCCGCGGGCTGGGAGGTCTGGCTCACTCTGCTTTCACGTACACTGCCCTCCGTCAGGGCGGCCCTGGCCCTTCTCCACGTGCAGGGAAAGGTGCACAAAGAGGGGGCCACTCCGCTCACACACCTCTGATGCTCCTGCGTGCACCTCGCCAACATCCCACTGACTGCCACGAATCACACGCTTGAGCCTACACACGGGACCGCCGAGTCATGAGGACCGGGGCACCGATTTAGGGAGGGATGTGGAATTTAGGACACTTGTGCTCTGTGCCTCCTCGAGTGGGAGCAAATTTATAGTCCCCCAATACCAAACAATAAAGAGCATGTATTGCACACAGGTTTATTAACTTGGGATATTGTCAAATCATAAAATCTTTGTTAATCTAGTAGGCAAAGAAAATCACACTAACTGTTGCTTGAACTTTTACTTCCCACACTACTAGGATATTTTCTTTCTATACGCACACTAGCAACTTATATTTCTTCTGTGAATTGCCTTTTCACATGCTTTTTCTACTTATTGTTTTTTTATGATTTTTTTTTTCAGAAAAGCAGGACCCAATTTTTCTTCCCTAGACCATGGTTTTATTATGAAGATGAAATGGAGAATACAACAACTTTTCAGGTAATTCAAGCAATAATACCTGTACAATGCAGTCAATCATCTGGATATTCCAAGGCAGATTTGGATATGAATCACCTCTGTCATTTCCTCAGTTCTCTGCTTTACTTTGCAGTTTCTTCCAAGAAAAGTTAGATTACCTCCATTGTACTTAGACCAAAGACTGTAAAAATAAAACATTGCTCCATTTTGTCCTTAACAAAACCAAACTCGAACACTAGAAATCAATTCCGCCTCTTCGATTTTCAGTAGGCGTGCCCAACAAAGCCTTTCCTAACTCTCCCTAAAATCTTCCAAGGCTTTGTCCTTGGACATGTTCTTTTTAGCCATTGTGGCTGAACTGATGAGTCAAGCTGGAAAGAAGCAGGGGTGTCCAGTCATCTGCGTCCGGCTGGCTTCCTCCAAACTAACGCCCCCTCTTTGACAGGGGCGGCCAGGACAGGAGGCAGCGCCCAGACGCCGCAGACGCAGGGGATGGGCTATTCCGGTAAGAGCGGAAACAAGAATAATGGAAGATACCTCATCTACAGTGGTTATCATCTTCCCTCTAGAAATGAAAGAAAATCAAGTGGAAATAATTAATACATTTGGAGGGGAAGTGAATGCACGTAAAGCAACTTTTTAACAGATTCAATGGCCTCTCCACCAGCAACAATGACCAAGTAGCAAACACGGAAAGACAGAAAAGGGAGAAGGCATGCGTGAGTGTGCTACACGTCTTGACAGGATCTAAAAATACAAGACATCTTTGGAGGTTTTACAGAAAAAGGTGAATAGCTTATGTGACAGAAACTGCAGAGCGTCTTTATGAGCTGAGGAAGTCCCTCTGTTTCTAATGATGACTGATAAGATCCAACAGGTTCCCAGCACAAGGACAGCATGCCGAGACCGACAAGAGCGCCTGCCTGAGGGGCCAGAGACGAGGAGCGAGCTGCGGGGACGTCCACGCCAGAGGACACGGTTCCACGGGCTTCACGGAGGGCCAGAGCGAGGAGCCGGGCGCACAGCCCCAAGGGTGCCGGCGGGAGAACCCCACCTTTCTGGCTTGAGATTCTCACATGAGAATCCAGTGAGACCGTGAGAGAGAAAGAGAGAGAGAGAGAATCCCAGAAGGGGAATCCAGAGAGAGGGTCCTCGCCTCCTGTCTGTCTGCCTCCGAACCACGCATGTGGGGTAGCCTTGGAGAATATTTGCTAAAGAGAAGAAATCTGAACAGAGACTGGTTTGCAACCTAAAAAGATGCCGCCTGCCGAAACCAAGAAACAGCACTCCCCAGAGAAAACTGACAGAGCCCTAAGGCAGCACAGACGCATATTTTGAATTTCCAGAATTTCCAAAATTCCAAAATTACACACACACACTCAGGTGAACAGAATCCATCGTCCGGAGAAAAGAAAATTAACTGATGTAAAACTCAAGATAATGCAGGTGCTGGAACAAACAGACCAAGATTTTAAAATGGCTCTTATAACTACCCTCAGTAAAGGAGAATATGTTCACAGCAAGATAGAAATTTTAAAAAAAAAAAAAAAAAGACCTCAACGTGACACAGAAATCCATCAAACCCTAGAGGAGAACACGGGCAGTAACCTCTTCGCCATCAGCCACAGCAACTTCTTTTAAGACACGTCTCCAAAGGCAAAGGAAACAAAAGCGAAAATGAACTTTTGGGGGATGCCTGGGTGGCTCAGTGGTTTAAGCCGCTGCCTTCGGCTCAGGTCATGATCTCAGGGTCCTGGGATCGAGTCCCGCATCAGGTTCCTTGTTCAGTGGGGACCCTGATTCTCTCTCTGCCTCTTCCTGCCACTCTGCCTGCTTGTGCGCTCGCTCTGTCTCTCGCTCTCTCTCTATCTGACAAATATTTTTAAAAAAAGAAAATGAACTTTTGGGACTTCATCAGGATAAAAAGCTTCTGCACAGCAAAGGACACAGTCCACAAAACAAAGAGGCAACCCAGAGAATGGGAGAAGATATTTGCAAATGACAGTACAGACAAAGGGCTGATATCCAAGATCTATAAAGAACTCCTCAAACTCCACACACACAAAACAGATAATCATGTCAAAAAATGGGCAGAAGGGGCACCTGGGTAGCTCAGTTGGTTGAGTGACTGCCTTCGGCTCAGGTCATGATCCCAGACTTCCAGGATCGAGTCCCGCATCGGGCTCCCAGCTCCTTGGGGAGTCTGCTTCTCCCTCTGACCTTCTCTTCTCTCGTGTTTTCTCTCACTCATTCTCTCTCAAATAAATAAATAAAATCTTTTTTTAAAAATGGGCAGAAGACATGAACAGGCACTTCTCCAATGAAGACATACAAATGGCTATCAGACACATGAAAAAATGTTCATCACTACTACCCATCAGGGAGATTCAAATTAAAACCACATTGAGATACCACCTCACACCAGTTAGAATGGCCAAAATCAGCAAGACAGGAAATAACGTGTGCTCGAGAGGATGTGGAGAAAGGGGAACCCTCTTACACTGTTGGTGGGAATGCAAGTTGGTGCAGCCACTCTGGAGAACAG
>PISX010019549.1:0-37848 GCA_004024625.1 Mellivora capensis | reverse complement strand
TGGGAGGGAGACAAACCATAAGTGACTCTTAATCTCACAAAACAAACTGAGGGTTGCTGGGGGGAGGGGGTCGGGAAAGGTGGGTGGGGTAATGGACATTGGGGAGGGTATGTGCTATGGTTAGTGCTGTGAAGTGTGTAAACCTGGCGATTCACAGACATGTACCCCTGGGGATAAAAATTTGTTTTTAAAAAATAAACAAACAAACAAACAAACAAAAACGTTTATGCTTGTCTTTTATGCTATCTGTCTCTGGCTTTGAAGCCCATTTCTGCAATTAGCAGTGGTTCTTAATTTTTTAAAGATTTTGTCATTTGTGAATTTGTTCACTAAAATTTATTTGTAACCTTAAAATCAATACTTGTGGTACTTTTATAGGCATTCACAGAGGCAGAGAGGCAAAAATACTTGAGGTTCTCAAATTCACATGCCCACTCTGCCTTCTTTTTTTAAAGTTTATAAAATGAATTTCTTATAAAATCAGTCGATGGGAATAAAAAGTCTCTTCTGACTAATACAAAGTAATAAAAGCAGGGGTTACATATGTCAGATGCATTCCTCAATATCCACTACAGAATTCTGTTTATTTATTTGTTTGTTTAAATATAGCTCACACAGTGTTACATTAGTTTCAGGTGTATCATTACTGATTTGACAAGTTTATGCATTACGTATGTTCACCACAGGTGTAGCTACCACCTGTCCTGTTACATCGCTATTACAACATCACTGACTGTAATTCCTCATGCTCTGCCTTTGGTTCCCCTGACTTACTCATTCCATACCTGGAGTCTCCCACTCCCCTTCACCCATTTTGCCCAAACCAAACACCCCTCCCCTCTGGCAACTATCCGTTTTTTCTCTGTATTTATAGTTCTGATTCTGCTTTTTTTTTACATACCACTGAATATTTTATTTTATTTTTAATTTAATTTATATTCAATTAATTAACATATCATGTATTATTAGTTTCAGAGGTGGAGTTCAATGATTCATCAGTTGTATATAACTTCCAGCGCTCATTACATCATGTGCCCTCCTTAATGTCCATCACCCAGTTACCCCATCCCACCCCTCCCCCCTCCAGCAACCCTCAGTTTGTTTCCTATGGTTAAGAATCTCTTTTGGTTTCTCTCTCTCTCTGATTTCTTCTTGTTTTATTATTCATTTTAAGATTCTATTTATGAATGGAATCATATGGTATTTGAGTTAGTGTTTTTGTTTTCCCTGGGTAAATACTGAACAGTGGAATTATTCAATCATATAGTATTTATATTTTTAATTTTCTGAGGAACCTCCATACTATTTTCCAAGTGGCTGTACGAGTTTACATCGCATCAACAGTATGCGAGGGTTCCTTTTTCTCCACATCCGCACCACTTGTTTCTTGTTTTCTTGATTTTTAACCATTCTAACAGGCATGAGGTGATATTTTTTTTTGTAGTTTTTTATTTCAAGTTTTTATTTGGATTCTAGTTAGTTAACACATATGGTAAAATTGGTTTCAGGTCTAGAATCAAATGATTCATCACTTACAGACAACACCCAGTGCTCATCACAACGAGTGCCCCCCTTAAATCCCATCACCCATTTAGCCCATCCCTCACCCACCTCCCTCCATCAACCCTCAGTTTGATCTCTATTGTAGAGTCTCTTATGGTTTGTTTCCCTCTCTCTCTTTTTTTCCCTTCCCCTATATTCAGCTGTTTTGTTTCTTAAATTCCATGTATGAGTGAAATTATATGGTATTTGTATTTCTCTGACTTATTTTGCTTAGCATAATACACCTAGCTCCATCCATGTCATTGCAAATGGCAAGATTTCATTGTTTTTGATGGCTGAGTAATATTCCATCGTATATTTATATGTATATGTGTTCCATATATATATGTATATATACACATATATATATTATATATATAATATATATATAATATATATACCATCCCTCCTTTATCTATTCCTCAGTTAATAGACAGTTAGGCTCTTTCCATAATCTGTCTATTGTGGATAGTGCTGCTATAAATATCAGGGTGCATGTGCCCCTTTGAATCACCAGTTTTGTATCCTTTGGGTAAATGCCTAGAAGTGCAATTGCTGGGTCATAGGGTAGTTGTGTTTTGATCTTTTTGAGGAACCTCCATACTGTTTTCCAGAGTGGCTGCACCAGCTTGCATTCCCACCAACAGTGTGTAAGAGGCTTCCCCCTTCTTCACATCCTTGCCAATGTCTGTTGTTTCCTGTATTGTTAATTTTAGCCATTCTGACATGTGAGATGGTATCTCATTATGATTTTGATTTGTATTTCCCTGATGATGAGTAATGTTGAGCATCTTTTCATGTATCTGTTAGCATTGTATGTCTTCTTTGGAAAAATGTTTAGGTCCTCTGCTCATTTTTTAATTGGATTTTTTTATTGTTGTTCAGTTGTACAACTTCTTTATATATCTTGAGTATTAACCCCTTAATGGAAATATCACTTGTAAATACCTTCCTCCCATTCAGTAGGTTGTCTTTTTTTAATGGATTATTTCCTTTGCTGTGAAAAAACTTTTTTCTCAGCTTAATTTTGCTTTTGTTTCCCTTGCCTTAGGAGACACATCTAGAAAAATTGTCGCCATGGCTGATGTCAAAGAAATTACTACCTGTGTTCTCTTCTAGGATTTTTATGGTTTTAGGTCCCACATTTAGGTCATTCATCCATTTTGAATTTATTTCTGTGCATGATCTTCAAAAGTAGTCCAGTTTCATTCTTTTACATGTATCTGTTCAGTTTTCCTAGCACCATTTATTGAAAACACTGTCTTTTCCCCATTGTATATTCTTCTTTCTTCCCCTATAATGTGAATGTTCTCTAAGAGAACTCTTAATCCACATTTTAAAAAAAATTCTTTCTTCTTTTTGCTCTTCAGCTTGTGTACCTTTCATTCCCCTCTCTTCTTCTAGCGGGCTGACCCATGCTTCTGTATCCTCTAACCTACTATTGATTCTCTCTAGTGTGCTTTTCTTTTTCAGTTATTTTATTCTTCAACTCTGATTGGCTCTTTTTAATATTTTCTATCACTTTATTAGAGGTCTCAGATTTCTTCCATTCTTTTCTCCAGCTTGGTGAGTATCTTTATGATCACTAATTTAAATTCTTTATCAGGTATATTGCTTATCTCTGTTTCACTAATTTTTTTCTGGGGTTTTTTTTCTTGTTCTTTCTTTGGAGCATATTTCTCTGTCTCCCCATTTTGCTTGATTTTCTGTGATGGTTTCTATGGATTTGGTGGAAGGGCTACTTCTAAAGTTGGAATGGCCTTGCGTATGGTGTCCCCCGTGCAGATGGTGTGTGATTGGTGACTTTGGTGACTTTTGCTGGCTAGCAGGTGCTGTGGCAGTATATGTTAGTTACTCTTTTAAACCCTGGCTTTTTACAGAGAGAATAAGGAAAGAGCAATAATAAAAGAAAAAAGAAAAGAAAATAATAAAAGGTACAAAGGAAAAAAATGAAAAAAGCTAGAAAAAAAACCAAAATAAAAAATAAAAACAAAATAAAATAAGATGAACTTTTAAAAGTAAAAAAAATGAAATTAAAAAGTAAAAACTATCACACACACACACACACACACACACACACACACACTATCACAGCTTGTTTTCTTTGCCCTAGCACCATAGTGCTGTTGGTGTGGGCTTGAGGAGCTTGGGCTCATTGAGGGCACAGGCTCACTGTGAGCCAGAACCTCTCTGGTCTGAGCTTTCGAAGGGATGGGAGAGAGAACCTTCCTGCACTTCTTCAGCCCTTTTAAACTGCAGCTTATTTCTGTGTCCCAGCAGGTCTAGAGCAGGTGTGGACTTGTGGACCCTCAGATCACTGAAGTTAGCAAGTTCACTGAGATGACTAGCATGGTCCTTTATGGTATCTGGACTGTGTTCTGGTCTAGGTATTTAAGGTGAGGTGGGAATGTAAGCTGTGTGGTTCTCCAGTCCCTCTGACTGGAGAGCTTTCCCATAGCTCCTCCATCACTTGGCAGAGTTTTAGCATTGTCTTTTTTATATACTAGTGGCCCCTTTAAACTGAAGGTTTTCTCCTGTGCCTTAGGACAGGGATCTGTTCCTGGTCCCTCAGTACTATCCCCACTGCCATTTACAGTGTTGGGGGTTGGGGTTACCTTTGTTACCATTTCTTCATTTCTCTTGCTGTTCTCTTGCCATTCTCTCTGTCTTTGGTTGCTCAGTCACCCTCAATTCTTCTTCAGGAGGAATTGTTCTGTAGGTATAATTTGATGTGCCTGTGGAGAAGGTGAATTCAGGGTCTACCTGTGTCACCATCTTGAACCAGGACCCGCACTCTGCCTTCTTGATTTAGCTTTCATAATGTAACAAGTGTTCTAGTCATGGTCTATTTTGTACCAAGTTTTTTTGTCCCCTTTTGTGTGTGTGGTTTTTTTTTTTTTTTGGTGATTTGGCTATTTTAAGTGTCCCCCGCGTGTAGTGCTGAGGGTCTACGAATGTTCTTAAGTTCAAGAAGGCTGTGATGTGCCTTACAGAGAATACATGTGGTAGATAAACTTCCTTAGAAATGAGTTATAGTGCTATTAGCTGTGAGTCTCCTCAGGAGACTGGCCCCAGTGAGCCCTGGTTAATAGAGGTGACCAGGGAGCCAGTCCCAGTGCTGTGCCAGATAATAAATGAAAGATGTGATGAGTCCTTACCAGACTAATTTATTTCCTGCATTTTTGCTAAGCTTCACAATCCTATGAGGTAGGAATTGCTTCTTTATAATTTTCTAGCAAGAGGAAACGGAAATCCAGATTATAAATTATCTGCCCAAGATGACATGAACACTGAATAAAGTTAGATCCGACTCTCAACTGTACCCCCTAATGACCTCAATCATCTCTCTAATAAACGGAGTATAAACAGGACACTGGGCCATCTACTTTCTTTAGGCCTCTCCCAGCTTAAATAATGTGAGAACAGAGAAGTACAGACACAACCAGGAAAAAGCTGTTGTGATTCCATAGCAGCACAGTAACACCACCTGCCCCCTGCCCCAGCTTTCTTGGGACTGTCCTAACCTTTGGCAAGGCCAGTTTTCTCTTAAACAGTTACATGGAATAGTCTTTCCTTGCTCAGTTTCTACTAGAAAACTAGTTTAAAGTTTTAAAAATAATGAAGGACTGTAGTTTGAGAATGAACAGTGCATTTCCTCAGTGGGCTGCCAAGCCTTTAGTCATGGATTGGACAAGGATAATTAGGTCTTGCAGACTGTCCTCTCATGTACTGGTTAGAACATCACACTTTTTTGTTATTTTTTAAAATATTTTATTTATTTGACAGAGACAGACACAGCAAGAGAGGGAACACAGGGGGAGTGGGAGAAGCAGGCCTCCTGCCGAACAGAGCGCCTGATGCAGGGCTCCATCCCAGGACCCTGGGATCATGACCTGAGCCGAAGGCAGACGCTTAACTACTGAACCACCCAGGCGCCCCCTTTTTTGTTATTCTTGATTTCAATATTGTGCTTCTGTTTTATAGGTGGCATTTCCACATATGAAGGTCTTCCATGCTTCATTTGGAAAGATCAATATTTCATTGTCAGGATAGAAAAGATATTTAGATTGCTTTTCCTGGTAGAACTAAAACTAGTTTTCTAGAAAGTTATTCAGCCCCTCTTTCCCAACCTGTTTTTCCTTGATCAGTTCAACTAATAACCATTGCTATTTGTGTATGCTGATTTTCAAGAAGAATGTAATTTTGTGTGGTCTTGACAATATTTCCTTCCCTCTTTCCCCTCTAAATGGTTTAGTACACATAATAGGTCTCAAATAATTGCCTAATGGGTACACCTACTGCTTGGATTAACTAAACTAACACTTCAAATGTGGCTCCTGAGTGCCCACTGCCATTTTTTAGTCTAGGAGTGAGAAGTGGGGTGATAAAGCTAAAAAAGAAAAAAGAAAAATTATAGTCTGCTTTCAGCATTTTCTAGCCCCCAATAGACTCAAACTCAATTCTTGCAGAAATGAGCTCAATGGGCCATGAGAGATCATTACTGGTGCTTCATACTCTCCTGACAGTTATTTTATGATTGAGCGCATGGGGTTAAAATACCTAATAACCCAGTTGTACTTTTTATTCTAGAAGGAGTTCAAATGCTTCCTCTGTCACGTGTGGCCAGAGACTGTGACTTTCTTATGGAAAGTTCTAGACTAGCAATGACTCCGTTGACCTCTTACTACTTAATGTAATGGTCAGTTTGACCCAAGGAGGAATGTGGAAGAATGACTATAGGAGAAAAGTGAATACCAAAAATCTTGTTGATAAGGGCTGCCCTACGTGAAGGTGCCACATCTTATTTTACATCCTCTAAGGCAGAGTTTGCTTGCAAAAAAATGACTGAAGGAATAGGATTATCCTCTAAGGAAATAAGTATGCAGTATGATGTTTTTTTCTTTATGATGTTTTGAGAAGAGAAATATTTCTATTTTATTGTTCCTTAAGTTATATAGGACAATAGTCCTAATCTTTGGGTTGTAGACCTTGGAAGAGCTTTGTCTGAGGGCTGAATAATGGCTCACAATGGACTTCTGTTTTCATAAGTATGTAAATACTCTTGTGATTAAGAAAATACAAATTTATTTAAAAATCTGTTGCTGGCAACTGCCCATATGCCTACCCTGGGGTCATCTGAAGATAGTTCCTGTGCTTTCTGCCAGAGAGTTTTCTCTGTCCCCAGGAGTGAGCTCAGTTCGTGGGTGGCAGGTCAAAAAGGCTGGAGAGTTAAGGCCCATAGGAACTACCCTCATACAAGGAGGAACAGTAGATAGTGCATAAATAATCCAGGTTCTTTCTCATGGAAGGGATAATTCTGAGGTGCATGGTTCATAGTATCTCTGAGACTCCTCATTGGGATTGAGTCCCAGTCATCTACAGTGGCAACCTGCCCATGAACTTATTCTATTGGATTCTTTCCCTTCCCTGCCTTACTTCCTCATTCCCTTATTATGTGTTTTGGTGTTATCTCCAAAACAAACTACTTGCAGTCCAATCTTTGTTTCAAGGATATTGAGGGAGCCCTAAGACAAAACCTTATTCATTACTAGGAAATTTTCCTTATTATGGGCCTTCTTATATAGGTATGACAAACATTACTCTTTATTCTCTGTGTGTGGCTAGGGAATAGATATGAATCTTGTTTTAGTGTAAAAGGAGTTGTTAAACACAGTAAAATTAGGAGTGACTCAAAGAAAAGTGACTATTTGGTCCTCATGAGTGTTCTTACAGCTAAAACTTTTTTGGACATGATTTTTAGCAATACCTGGATACTTCTGCTACTAACCCTAAGTAAACTTGTTCCCGCTCTTCCTCTTCCTCATTCTTTGGTTATGCATTTTTAACAGCCCTCTAACATACAACCCTCAAATATACATGAGTGCTAGCCAATTAAATTTTTTTTCAGAAAGAGAAAGACATATATAACCACCTATACCATAAATGCCATGAAGGTAGGGTCACCAATGTTTCAACAACATGCAGGTCATGACACACAGTAGCAGCTCAATAAATATTAGATTTTAAAAAATGAATGATTGAACAAGTCAACAAACCCGTTGACTAATGAATGAAATCATATGCTCTAGACTTGATGTTGGTCTGATCAAGGCAGTATCTCTCTCAAAATGTAAGCTTCCACATGTCATGGCACCCAACAGAAATCCACAGTGATTTATATTTCTTCTTCTCCCCATGTCCCCACAAGGTTGCATCACCTTGACGGGTTAAGGTGATCACAACACTTGGGGATGTTTCTATAGAATACAGAAAAAGCACCGCCCTGGGGCTGCAGCTGGGTGCAGAGTGAATTTGTGCACACTGATTTTTTTCCCCACATATATTTCCTTGTTCAGTTTTGATCACATACTTCAAGTAGAACATTAGCAGTACTGGAAACATCTTCAGTAACAGCAATTTGTATAATTGAGGGGCTGAAGAACTCTACTGAGTAGATTTTCTAAGTAAGAACTCTTCAGTCTTCAAAGACAGATCCTAATATGAGTGCAAGATTGAAGCTTATAAAATCTGAGTGTATACAGAGAAAATTAGGCCTTGTTTGTTTTTCAAATTCTGGAGTGAAGAGTCACCCTTTGGAACTTGGAAAAGATAGTTTAGTTCAAATTAAAGGCAGCAATGCATACTTTACCTAGTAGACAGTAAATGTGAAGGACATGTTTTCTAGGCGGGAATACTTTAATACTTTAATAAAATATTAGATGAACTCATGGGTGGAGATTACTAAGACAAGTAAGGGAGGTTTCAGGCATGACTGGGCTTTTAAAGTCAACAAAGAGAGAAAAGTACCAAATAGTGTCAGACTTCAACTTGGTACCATTAATATCATCTGGAATACTGGTTAGATAGTGTGTGGTATTTCATGTTATGTTGCTGTGTCCGGAAGAAAGTGATTAATAATATAGACCTTTTTGCAAATGTGATAAAAGGCTATAGACAGTGTGTAGAGAATGAGATAATAAGGGGCATGTGTGAAAGTAGCTGTAAGTCTGTGGGCATGCATGCTGGAAATAAGTCACATTATTGGATCATATACCAAACCCATTGTATTAACTGCCCTGACTCTCTTCAATTATGACCATCTGATTGCACTATAGAATTCAAATTTCTGGGCTGGGATTGTGCAGGAAAATGTCACATGACCACATCTGCTGGGGGAGACAAAGCGGGGGAGAAAATGGTGGTGATGGTGATTGAGGACCCTGAGTTATACTGTCTCTGAGAAGAGAATACATCTTTACATGGGAGAAAAGCTGCTTAGGGTCTGAAGTCACGTTCACATTTTATCAGTTGGATCCTTTAAATTTGTTTACAGTTTAGGAATAAAATATACTTCCAAGACTCTTCCATGAGGAGACAAGTTTCAAATCATGTTTCCAAATTCAATGCTAACCTCTTTAGTCAATGGTGCTTAATAAAATGGTTGCTTTGTAAAACTGGGAAATTGTTTAAGTGGCCATGATCTACACACTACATTTGTTTTTTTTTTAAATTTTAATTTAATTTTATTTATTTGTCAGAGAGAGAGTGAGAGAGAGCACAAGCAGGTAAAGTGGCAGGCAGAGAGAGAGCGAGAGAGAGAGAAAGATTGAGCACACAAGCAGGGGGGAGTGGCAGAGGGAGAGGGAGAAACAGGCTCCCTGCTGAGCAAGGAGCCCAATGTGGGACTTGATCCCAGGACCCTGGGATCATGACCTGAGCTGAAGGCAGATGCTTAGCCGACTGAGCCACCTAGGCGTCCCTACATTTGTTATTTAAGGTAATAACTTGTAAAGTTACATTTTTAAGTGGGAATTCAAATCATTACCTCTCATCTGCTTTTGAAGTCTTAATTGCCAAAGGGAATTGTTTGGAATAAAGTTAATTTTGGAAGTTATATTTAAATCACTTCTCATATTGTCAATCAACAATTCCTCCCAAAAGCATAACCATATGTTTCTTATACATAAAAACAAAAGCACACACTCTCCCATTTTCTTCAAATCTCTAAGGTAGTTTTTGCATGCAATGAAAGATTTATGCATTGTTATTTTTGTCAGGAGTAGAAAAATTTTCTCAAGATTCAGTGATCCAACAATGGTGGTATATAAATATTGAAAAAAGTTACCAGGGAAAGTTCTGGAATATACTATAAAAATGGTGTAAATACTAGAAACTCATTTCTTATAAGAGTATAAATGTTAGGGAGAACTAACTAGATTTTATTCTTAGGTTATTTTCCTTATTATAAGTAAGATTTATGACCCTTAAATAGTACTATATACTAAGCTTAACAATAAATATAAACAACTAAATTTGTTTTTGTAACACTTTGTGATAACATTATCCTTGGATGAAATAATATGCTTTGTTCCAGCTATATGTGCTATGGGGGGTATGAATTATCTTTTGGTTATGGTCAATTTCAATTGTATATAAAAATAGACAGAATATTACCATAAATTCCCTTGTTCCTGTCTTCCACCTTCAACAATTATTAATTCATGACAATATTTCTCACCTTCCTCTCTTATTTTGAAGAAACTGTAAGACATTATCTCTTTTTACCCATAAATATTTCAGTATGTATCTCTAAAACTGAGAACTTTTTGTTAAATAATACCATAGTATCCTTAAATGTACTTTTAAATTTTTGTATTTATAAATGGAAAGGCAGACTGATCCCTTTCAAAGATGAAAACTTTGCTGTTTTAGAAAGAGTGCATCAAAAATAGTGTCTTGCTCTGGATGAGTGATTATTACCAAGAGACTATTTCATGTAAATTGGCAGTTACATGAGAAACAGCTCTAAAGAACAATGCACTGTAGTCCGCAAAAGGTCATGAGCTATACTTTCCTCTTCTCATTGGAGAAATACAAGTTCAGAGTTCATACCAGTAAATATGGGGGTAATGAAGCGCCTGCTCAAGTTTTTTTTTTTATATTTGCTATGTTAAAAGAAAAAAAAAGAATAATTTGTAGGTCCCCTTTATAAATACATTTTTTAAAGATTTTATTTATTTATCTTAGAGAGTATCTTGCAAAACTGGTCCAGTCATAAATATATTCTGGGAAGACTGGTTCTTAAGAGTTTCATATTTTCAGCCCAAGTACACAAGAGCTATATGAAAAGTGTTACTTAACGTCATGTGTTTGTGAAAAACAAAACAAAATAAAACAAAACACAGCTGACCCTTGAACAACATGAGAGTTAGGAGCACTAACCCTCTGCATAGTTAAAAATCCATGTATAACTTTGGACTCTGCAAAAACTTAACTGCTAATAGCCTACTGTTGACCAGAAGCCTTGCTGAAAACATAGTCGATTGACACATATTTTGTATGTTATACATTTTATATATTATATTCTTAAAGTAAGCTAGAGAAAAAAGTGTTAAGAAAATTATAAGAGAAAATATATTTCCTGGGGCACCTGGGTGGCTCATTGGGGTAAGCCTCTGCCTTCTGCTCAGGTCATGATCCCAGGGTCCTGGGATCGAGCCCCGCATCGGGCTCTCTGCTCAGCAGGGAGCCTGCTTCCCCCTCTCTCTCTGCCTGCCTCTCTGCCTACTTGTGATCTCTCTCTCTGTCAAATAAATAAATAAAATCTTCCAAAAAAAGAGAAAATATATTTCTCGTACTATATGTATTTATCCATACCGTAAGATTATGTTGTCTGTTACAAGATGAAACTTTTTTTGTTAGTACTTGCATCAGTATTGTCTTATATGATACAAAACACTATTGTACACTATTGTACTTATATGATACAAAACACTATAGATGCTACTCATATTATTAGTACTGGACATCAAACATGAAAAGATAATGTGAAAAAGAAATATCTATTTATGGGTATAACGCAGTCATATATTGATAATGAAGCAGCAAAACAATTGCTTTATGATAGCCTAGCAAAATTGATATGGATTGCTGCACACTAGCCTAGCCTATACACTAATGAATGAATCATCATAAAATTTTATAGCATACAGTATTATAATAATATTCATAATAAAATATTGGAAACATCGTTACATTTAAAAAATCTACCTGTGATGATAGCTGATACACAGTTTCTCCAATTATGAGGGGATGCATACTGTATGGTAATAGAATTCTTTGAAAGCAAAGTTAGAAAATGAAAAACATACACATTATTATTTTTATATCAAATACCACTCACCTTATGCCTATGAAAGGACAGGTTATCCACTTCCAAGATTTGCACACGATGTTCTACACGATGGATACTTAAGTAATGATGATAAAAAAAAGTCTCATCTATTTCTTGGCATACAGTTATTAGATTTTCACAAGAAGACACACACCTACACAACGGGTAAATTCATTAACTGTACAGCATGACGACTATTTGCTATTTGTTAAGTACCAGCAGATCATCATAAAGGTCTTCATCCTTGTCTCTTCATGTTGAGTGAGCTGAGGAGGAGGAGGAGGAGGAAGGGGGTGTTGGTCTTGCTGTCTCGGGTGGCAGAGACGGAAGAAATGGAAGGGAAGGAAAGAGCAACAGGCCCACTGGGTGTAACTTTCCAGAAATACATTGTAATTTCTGTCTGCTTTTTTTAAGATTTTATTTATTTATTTGACAGAGAGATCATAAGTAGGCAGAGAGGCAGGCAGAGAGAGAGAGGGGGAAGCAGGCTCCCCACTGAGCAAAGAGCCCGATGCAGGGCTCGATCCCAGGACCCTGGGATCATGACCTGAGCCGAAGGCAGAGGCTTACCCCACTGAGCCACCCAGGCGCCCCTGTGTGACTTTTTTGGTTTCTCTTAAAATGCTTCTGTATGGTACCAATCCTTCATTCACTCTTTAGGCATTTTGCTTTACAAAACCAGTGTCTGTATCATTTGATAAAGGAAATTTTCAACTTTTAATATTTGTTGGCCCTGCTCATGGGCTCTTAGGGAAGCTATGCTTTAGCATTTACCATAGTCAGAATGACTAGGCAAAACCTCAGTGCATGGGATCTCTTTCTGCCCCAAGCACAACATTGTACATCTGCTTTATTGTCAAATAACCTAAAAAAGAACATCCCAAACTTAAAAATAAGTAAGAGCTCCCTGGTTCTCATGACAGTGACATCATACAGACCTGCTCATACTAAAAGCTTAGTCTGTAACTTTCTGCAATGTCTTTTGTCATGATGATTTGTAACTTTTTATGTAAAAAAAGTAAATAACCCTACACCAGGTATGCCTTCCCCAAAGCGCTCTCTTCTTTGTGAAGATTGTGTATCTTGGGCAGCTGTCCTAACCTGGGCGTGAGTAAAACTCACTTTCTTCCTTTTACAGATTCTAAAAGGTTTGTTCATTCTGTGTTGACACATAGAAGGGTCTGTGTCGTAGAAGAAGTCAAAAGCAGTCTTGAATAATTGAAACCCTCCTGCCAGGCTGTCCAATATCCGTTTGTTTTCTGGCACCACTACCTCTACATTTTCTTTCTCATCGTCTGGCACTGCTTAGGAAGCACTCATCTCCATCAGATCATCTTCTATCATCTTCTGTTCATTCCTCTGGTGTGATGTCCATTAGGTCTTGGATTTCTCCAAGATCTGTACCTTGAAACCCTTTTCTCCCCACCTTTTTTTTTTTTTTTCCATAGCCACAGTCTCTTTCATGATTTCCCTGACTGGTTCTGTAGAAATCCTGGGAAGTCATGGGAAACATCTGGACACAGTTTTCTCCAGCAGGAATATATTGTTCTGGGCTTAATGGATTTCATGATTTTCCTATAACAATGATGGCATCATGATGTTTTCTACTGGGATTCCTTTCCATAGCATTGACAATCCTTCCCACAGAATATGTGTGTAATGCACCTCTAGTGTCCTTGTGACACTCACCTAGAGGTTGAATTAGAGACATTGTGTTTGGGGACAAGTAGATCACTTTGACACCACTGATGTTGAACTCATGGGGTTCTGGGTAGCCAGGAGCACTGCCCAATATCAAAAGAATTTCAGGGACAACCATCAATGGAACCAATCCAGAAAAAGGCTTCTCATTGTCCAGGCCTTCTTGTGGTACAACTAGAAAACTAGCCGCCAGTGTTTATCTTTCCCTTCAAGTCTTGGGATTAGCAGCTTTATAAATAAAGACAGTCCTGATCATAAACCTAACTGCATTTGCACAAAACAGTAGTTAACTTATCCCTTCCTTCCTTAAGTCCTGGTGCTCATTTCTTTTCCTTACTAATAAATGTCCTTTGTGGCTTTTTTTTTTTCTCAGAATAGAGCAGTTTCATCTGCTTAAAAACCTGTTTAGGCAGGTATCCTTTCTCCTCAATGATTTTCTTAGAGGTGTCTGGGAACTCATCTTATGCCTCTTTGTCAGCAGAAGCTGCATCTCCTCTTATCTTGACATTTTTTTTAGCCCAAAGCTCTTTCTAAAATTATCAAACCATCCTTCACTAACGTTAAATTCTCCAGCTTTAAATCCTTCACCTTCCTTTTGCTTTAAGTTGTCAAATATGAATAAATGTCATATAATGATTTGCTTTTTCTCAAATCATATTAGAATCTATAGGTACGCCTTTCTTATAGCAACCCTGTACCTACATAAAAGTCACCTTTTCAATATAAGATAAAAAGATATTTTGCAAAAAGTGCAAGGTTTTCATATGTGCTGGCATTGCTGCAGTCATGGCTTCACGAATTTCCTTTTCTATTTTTACAATGATCTTTATACTGGATGCATTTATCTTGAAATGGTGGGTATCTGCAGGAGAAGACCTCAATCAACAGTACATATCAAGCAATTCAACTTTTTCTTGTGATGTCATGGCTTTTCTCTGCTTCTTGGGAGCACTTCCAGCATCACTTGGTATTATTCAAGGTTTGCGGTATTACACACAACACAATGAAAAATACATGAGAAACACAGATCACTTCTTGCTGTGGTACACAATTTACTGGAGAGATGAACTGCTCACGTGGATCTGGTTAGCACTGTATGGTGTTTTAAGTTTAAGTTCAAGCTCACAACAATTGAGCTCACAGCAATAGCAACAGAAGGTGGCTATGAAACTATTACAGTAGTACACATTTACTATGGTTAATTTTTTGCGGTTACGATTAATACTACAACTTTATGTTTGTTTCCATTTCTCTCAACTGCAAATGGTGTCATGTATGGTCCCTAAGTGTGTGTAAGTTTCAATAAATGTTAACTTTTTATAATAGCTTTGTATGTATGGTAGTAAATGATAAAATTGTCTATATATATGTTATAAATTCATGATATGTATAACTTTTAAATAATTTTTTATATGTCCCTGCTACATGGTTTGTCTGAGAGATTTTTTTTTCAAATTGTCACAAATTTCCGAAAACTTATCCAATATATTTATCAAAAAAAAAATCCATGTATAAGCAGATCCATGCAGTTTAAAGCCATGTTGTTCAGGGGTTAACTATACTGTGAAGAACCCAGTTTTTCATTTTTCTTGAAATAGTCATAACTTATTTAATTATGATGACTGGAAATGCTATTTTATAATTATCCTTAGATGTTTGGCATACTCTTTCTATATGAAGTATATGAATATATTAAGTTTTAATCATATGGAATTCCTCTTTTGTCTATCAAAATATTTAAATATTGGCAAATCCACATAGCTCAGTGTACACATCAGTGACCATTGGAGGGAAAGCCTGGCATGTCTTCTCAATCTATACCAGTGGGAAGTCTGCTTATATTCATATAAAATGCCACTTCTCATCTATTAGTAGCATATCTTTATTTCTTAATTAGTTCATAAACTATCTCCTAAGAGCAGAATTTACAAATCCAAACACTATATGTGAAAGCAAAAATCACAACTTAGAACCTAAGAAGTGTAGCCTTACGTGAGACTTCAAAGGCTATCTCATTGTGGTAAACATTGCCAGTTGTCCCCAGTATTTTTTGCTATCTCTTCTTTCTACTTCGTAGAAATTCCCGTATTTAACGGAGCACAGGGCCACCCAATACAAACAGCTGTATGCCATGTATCCCTTGCAGCTAATTGGGCTGGTAACTAAGTTCTGACCAATGGGATTTGAGCTGAAGTAAGAAGTTTCCTCCCCTTTCTATTCCCTTTATCTGCTTGGTGGAGTGCAGAGGTGATAGTGGCGAACCATCTTGGACCATGTAGGGGATGACAACACCCTACAAAGGGACTAGCAAGATGGGAGGAATCTGGAGCCCTGTTACCTGAAGTTACCACACTACCCTGGGATGCTTATGCTCAGACATCTTGAGAGAAAGAGATAACTTATGTCCTAACTAATATACTAGTACAGTGCTCTCAATTTATAAGTGACAAAACAAAAACTCAGAGAGGTGAACTTGCCCAGAATCAGTTAGCCAGTATGGCAGTTCTTAGAGTCTAATTCATGCCTTTGAGTTCAATGCTCGTTTCTCCTCTTCTATTGTCTCTGTAAAAATGAGACCACTTAAACAAAAGAATTACATGTAAAAAAGTCACTTTGAAATTTAAACTACTGCTTTTATTTATTGTTGATAATGTTCTTTCATAAAGAATGGAGTTTTGAACTAAATTAGATGATTTTACTCAAGCACAATAAAATATTAGACATTAAATTCTTGAGTTTCCCTGCCACATGTAAATTTCATTTTATAATTGCCCTTCTCAAGTTTATAGCATTGTATTTAAATTTTTTTGATCATAAAAATGGAACTATTAGATGGTAGAATATGCTTGTAGGATTTTAAACATTACAAATGGCTCAGCTTACTCTAAATAGCCTGAGGGCAATAATCAAGATGAACTTACTTCTGTCAAATTTGGGTATGGGTTGGATAAGTCATCCAACCTCTTCCCTAAAGTTGACATTGTCTCTGGAGCTAATACATTTTGGTAGTCAAGTGTTCCATCTGTTGTGGTTCTTTTTAGGTAAATGAACATATATGTATTAGTTTCTAAATAATAACTTGTAGCTGGGGGTGCGTGGGTGACTCAGTCAGTTAAGCATCCAACTCTTGGTTTTTGGATGAGGACATGATCTCATGAGATTGAACCCCACATCAGGCTCTCTGCCCAGTGGGGATTCTGCTTGATGATTCTCTCCCTCTGTCTGGCTTGTGCTCTCTCTTTCAAATAAATGCATAAAATGTTAAAAAAAATCAATCTTAGTCATCACCAAGGACTGATGAGTACCTAAAATAGAGTTTAATATTTAAAATGAGTTTGAAACTGGTGGCAGGGACTTGAAAGTATACTTTAGTGGGATTAATATATGCACGTGCCTGAGTGTGAACATCGGTGGGGTGGCTCCTAAGGGTGCATTATTCTTTATATGAAATACCTTTATGTAAATGGTTCAGAAGGCAAAGGCAGGCAATTTATCTCTTAATAAAATGTCTAACACCCTGAAAGATTTATACTTTAGCTCTTAATTTCACATGCCAGCTTAGGAGTAGGAAAGTAGATAAGTGTTGCAGGCATTCCAAATTGTACCATATTAGGGAAGTTGGTTTACTAATTGGCAGGCCTACAAAAATCTCACCCATTTACTAAATTGAACTAAAGTTTATTTGGTTTGAACAAAAAAATACTGTAACACAGGTTTTCTTTGAATGCAATAACAGCAAAATTTGTAAATAACTTTCTTACAAAATAAGAGTCTTCTTCTAAGGAGATAGTGACAACCGTAGAAAAGTTTCATGGTGGGGCACCTGAATGGCTCAGCAGGTTAAGCCTCTGCCTTTGGCTCAGGTCATGATCCCAGGGTCCTGGGATGGAGCCCCGCATCGGGCTCTCTGCTCAGCAGGGATCCTGCTTCCTCCTCTCTCTCTGCCTGCCTCTCTGACTACTTGTGATCTCTCTCTCTCTCTCTCTCTCTCTCTGTCAAATAAATAAATAAAATGTTTAAAAAAAGAGAGAGAGAGAAGTTTCATGGCAGAATCTAAAACAATCCCAGTACATGTGATGTGGGACACTGAAATTCTGAGAAGTAAAGAAAATCTCTGTGTAGAGAGTGTAGAATGTGTAGAATGTGGTGTACCGAGCAGGAGAGTGGAAACAAGATGATGGTAACGGTGTCTGTCTGGCCTAAGAGAAGCATTCCGGAAATAACCCAACTTTTCATTGTTTCCAGCTCTGAGGCTACAACATCAATAAAGGGAAAATTTTTTCTGATGAACATTATAACCAGACCTCAAAGGAGCACCTGTAGTTTTCTGCCCATAAAACTGCAAGAAGTTGAGCACAAAGTGATTTCTTTGTTTATAGAAAATCCACAGGCTGCCTCATGCATCCAAACAAGTGAATCAAACCTTGGGAACCTTGGGGCAAAAAGGTGGGAAACTGAGCCGGCAGAATAAAGAGAAACAAGTTCCAGAGGTATCCCACTTCCACATAATGAATTCATTGTCAAATTGTGAAAATATTACTATCTATGAAAATGGTATTTTTGGCAGATAGTTACTTAGTGCTATGTTCTATACTGTGTACAGTACTTCAAGCTATTCCTAGTCCCGTTTATGTTTCTGATAAATGTTGATTTTGTTAGCTTAAACTTAAAATATAAACAGCAAAACTCTAACATTGGAACTCAAAATTCTGAGAATCAATGATATAGGCATGCACACTGGAGTTTAAGACTAATTATTATTATAAAAATTTAGGGTCACCTGCCAATTTATCTGCCATTTATCTGATACAATTTTTAATTTTAGTAAGATAATAAGGCTGCATACCTAAATTAGGTGCCTTGAAGTTCTCCATCAAGAACATATTTGAGCCCAATTATTCATTGCTTTTACAAAATTTTGTAGGCTTTTACAAATAGCATCTAAAAATATAAACAATATCCTCATGAAATGAAGATGAGTGTCATTAAATGGGCTAAAAACAAAAGGGCATTAAGAAAAAAAGATATTTAGTGATGGAAAATCATAGAGTCACAAGGGATAGTAGTGATCATCTATTCTAGTCCTTTCAACTTACAGATGAGAAAGTTGAGTCCTAGAGTGATTAGCTAGTTGATAGGGTCTGAGTTACAGCCTGTGACTCTGACTTCACCTCCAGTGTATGAATTCCTGGTAATAGTACCAGTCCTCACCTCCTGGTATTCCTGCCCCTGTGCAGCCACATTCCACCCTGAATCTGGTCTGGTTCTGTGTGACCAGTGGAATGTGATGGAAGTGGTCTTCTGGGACATAAAACCTGTAGCCAGGTCTCAGAAGCCTTACAGCTTCCACCTGAGGCCCTGGAATGCTCACTTTGGGGAAACCCTTTTCCCTGGACCCCATTGCCATTCTGTTAGAAGCTTGAGCCACATGGAGGACTTGTAGATGCTCTAGTCAATAGACTTAGTCATGTTCCATGTCAATAGCCAGACATTAACTGCCAGCTTTGTGAGTGCAACATCTTAGACATCCCTCCCAATAGGGCTTTCTGAAAACGATAGCCTTAGCCAACATCTGATTCCAATCAAACGAGAGGCTCTAAGTGAGTTACATCCAGCTCAGCGGAATCTAAACATAGAACCATGAGGGGCTATAATAAATTGTTGTCTTCAGCTAGTAAGTTTTAGCATGATTTGTTTTGCAGCAATGGATAATTGGAACCGAGATAGATCTAAGAAGGTGTGCAGAATTCCACTCCTTCACTAATGCTTGCAATTAGCAAGTTTCATATGCATTACTTGATCAAAGAAATTGTCTCTTTCCCTCTTTTTAGCCAAAGCCTACCTGACCCAGACATTCAAATGCAATCTTTCTTCCTTTTTATCCCCTTCTAACTTCTCTAACCCCTAAATTTCCCTAAAGACAATGATAGGTACTGCAACAACTTCAAATGGCACTTATGTGCTAGCCATTAAAGCTAAGTACATTTACACTCATTTAATCTTCACAAAACCATTTTGAGGTCTGTTCTGTTATTATCCCCATTTAGGGATGAAGAAACCAAGGTACAAAGTAGTTAAAAAAAAAAGAAAGAAATGCTCTACATCATTAAGCTATTAAATATGGGGGTAGACTCCAAACCCCAGCAGTCCAGCTTGAGACTACATCTTTAACCAATAATATATGGACTGATCGTCACACTTTTAAGTAGAACTTGTATAATTCTCTACCAGCTAGATAGTAAACTCCCAGAGAGAAGGGGCCAAATTTATGTTATTCAGCACAGAGTCCTCCAACTACTCTATTCGTAGTACATAGTAGGCTTTCTCCAAATATGTTATACACCAAATGAATTGCTGGTAGCACCTGAGTACCTTTTGGCAGGGAAAATTTGATAAGACCAAAATTTGAAATGCAGAATATCTAACAATAATCCTATGCTAATCTCTTCTGACCCTCGCCATGGGGCTTGATGCTATAGCTGCTCTGTTGTAGAAAGTTCTGTACATGTTTCATGTGTATTCTTTCTGCACTTGAATTTTCCCCTCAAGATTTATAACATAAAACATAAAAATGAATACATTCAACCGAATCTAGTGTGGAAAAGGTAAAATCTTCACATCTTAAAAAGAACGGTTATTTCCTGTTTTAATAGCTTCAGTGCGAGAGGGTCATACTAACCACCAGCAGATGTCATCATAGCATAGGACTTAAAAGCAAGGCTTATCTAGGAAGTGAACTTCAAAGGCTGCTGCTGGGAGGGTACTTTTGTACAGTTTGGAAGGTAGCTTGGCAGTATCCAGTAAGCTGAGCATGTGCATGCCTTATGACCCAACAATTCCATTCTTAGGTATATGTCTAACAGAAATACTCACATATTTCTTTTCATTAAATTTTAACTGAAAAATTTTTTATTTGAATGTAGTTGGCACACTATGTTACATGAGTGTCAGGGGTACAACATGATGATTTGAGAAGTTCAAACATTATGCTATGCTCACCACAAGGGTAGCTCCCATCTGTCACCGTACAATGCTGTTAGAATATCACTGACTATATTCCTTATGCTGTGCCTTTTATTCCCATGACTTATCCATAAGTGGATGGATAAGTCATGGGAATGACATATTCCATAAGTGGAAGCCTGTATCTCCCACTCCCCTTCATCCATTTTGTCCATCCCCCATCTACCTCCCCTCTGGCAACCATGATTTTATTTTTGTTTTGTTTTTATTTTTTTTTACTTGTTCACTTTTATTTTTTCTTTCATCATGGTACATCACATAAGTGTACTCTTTAATCCCCATCCCCTATTTCCCCCATCCTTCCCCCCACCTCCTTCTGGTAATCATCAGCTTGTTCTCTATAGTTAAGAAAGAGTCTGTTTCTTGGTTTGTCACTCTCTCTTCTTTTTACCTTTGCTCATTTGTTTTGTTTCTTAAGTTCCACATATGAGTGAGATCATAGGGTATTTGTCTTTCTCTGACTTATTTCACTTAGCATAATACTCTCTAGCTCCATCCATGCCATTGCAAATGACAAGATTTCATTCTTTTTCATGGCTGAGTGATATTCCATTATATGCATATACCACGTTTTTTTTACCCATTCATCAGCCAATGGACACTTGAGCTCTTTCCATAATTTGGCTATTATAGATAATGCTGCTATAACCATGTATCCCTTTGAATTAGTATTTTTGTATTCTTTGGGTAAATACCTATGAGTGCAGTTGCTAGATTAGAGGGTAGTTCTATTTTTAACTTTTTGAGGAACCTCCATACTGTTTTCCAGAGTGGCTGCACCAGTTTGCATTCGCACCAACAGTGCAAGAAGGTTGCTTTTTCTCTACCTCCTTGCCAACACCTGTTATTTCCTGTGTCATTAGCATTAGCCATTCTGACCAGTGTGAGGTGATAGCTCATTGTAGTTTTGATTTGCTTTTGCCTAATGATGAGTGATGCTGAGTATCTTTCCATGTGTCCTTTGGCCATCTGTATGTCTTCTTTGGAGAAATGTTTGTTTATGTCTTCTGTCCATTTTTAATTGGCTTTTTGTTTTTTGTTTGTTGAGTTGTATTAGTTCTTTATGTATTGTGGATACTAACCCTTTATTGGATATGTCATTTACAAATATCTTCTCCCATTGAGTAGGCTGCCTTTTAGTTTTGTTGATTATTTCCTTCACTGTGCAGAAATATTTTATTTTGATATAGTCCCAGTAGTTTATTTATTTATTTATTTTAAGATTTTATTTATTTATTTGACAGGCAGAGGTCACAAGTAGGCAGAGAGGCAGGCAGAGAGAGGTGGAAGCAGGCTCCCTGCTGAGCAGAGAGCCCGATGTGGGGCTCAATCCCAGGGTCCTGGGATCATGACCTGAGCCAAAGGCAGAGGCTTTAACCCACTAAGCCACCCAGGCGCCCCTAGTCCCAATAGTTTATTTTGCTTTTGTTTCCCTTGCCTCCAAAGACATATTTAGAAAAATGTTGCTATAGCCAATGTCAGAGAAATTACTGCCTTTGGGTTCTACTAGGATTTTTATGGTGTCAGGTCTCACATTTAAGTCCTTAATCCATTTTGAGTTTACTTTTGTGTATGGTGTAAGAAAGTGGTCCAGTTTCATTCTTTTGCATTTAGCTGTCCAGTTTTCCCTGTACCATTTGACTATATTTTCATCATTGCATACGTTTGCCTTAGACTATTAACCATATAATTGTGGATTTATTTGTGGCTTCTCTATTCTGTTCTCTTCCTCTATGTGTCTATTTTTGTGCCAGTACCATACTATTTTAATTACTACCACTTTGTAATACAACTTAAGTCTGGAGTTAGTGCTGTGGCTAGGACTTCCACTACTATGTTGAATAAAAGTGGTGAGAGTGGATGGGCTTGTCTTGTTCCTGACCTTAGATGAAAAGCTCTCAGTCTTTTTCCCCATTGAGTCTGATGCTGGCTGTGGGTTTTTTTTTTAAATATAAGGCCTTTATTATGTTGAGGTATATTCTCTCTAGACCTAGTGTGCAGAGGGTTTTTATTGTGAATGAATGTTGTACTTTGTTGAATGCTTTTCCTGTATCTATTGGATTGACCTATGGGTTTTATCCTTCCTCTTATTGATGTGATGTATCACTTTGATTGTTTAGTGAATATTGAATTGAACCACGCTTGCATCCTGGGAATAAATCCCATTTGATCATGGTGCATGATTTTTTTTAAAATGTATTGTTGGATTCATTTTGCCAATATTTTATTGAGGATTTTTATATCTATATTCATGAGAGTTATTGACCTGTAGTTCTCTTTTTTGTGTGGTGTCTTTACCTGATTTTGGTATGTAGGTACTGTTGGCCTTCTAGAATGAGTTTGAAAGTTCTCCTTCCTCTTCTACAAAATTTAGAACCTTAAAACAACAGCTAATTTATTATTTTTAATAATTCTTTTGGTCAAAAGCTCAGACAGGGCAAAGCATGATGGCTTACCTTTGATGTCAGCTCGACAGATTTCATGTGAAGATTTGAGTGGGCTAGAATATCCAAGATGTCTTATTCATATGACTGGCACACTGGCAGATTTGGCTGGAAGCAGCTCAAATAGGATGCTGGGGTGGCTGGGCCTCTCTATTTCATTGTAATCTCAGAGCCTCTGCCTCTCTATGTGGTCTTTCTATGTGGTTGCTGTATGTTATCACTCTGGTGGGGCAGCTAGACTTCTTTCATGACAACTTGGGGTTTCCCTAAGTGTAGAAGTGGAGGCTTCCAGCTCTTCTTGAAACTTAGACACTGAGCTGGCATAGCATCATTTCTGCTACATTTGAATGGTTAAAATAAATCACAGTTCAGTCTGAATTCAATGAGGGAGGAACTACTCAAAGGCCTGAATATCACTGGAGCCATCTTTGGACATTATCTACCACAACCACAATATCACTATCAAACTCAAAAACATATACAATAATTTCTTAATAACAGCAAATACCCAGTTTGCATGTACAAGTTTCTCATTGTTCATGTCTTAGCTTAAGTTTTGTCCCAAACAGACAAAAAGCTCTGTAGAGGTAGTTTATTTAAGAGGTGATCCCAGAGAGCAGGAATGAAGTATAAGAGGAGTGTTAATGAAGGAAGAGAAGGCCAATACAAGAATGTATAAGTAAGTTGGACATTGCTAAGGTAAGAGGTATGTGATCTTGGTAAACTTCTTAGTTGCCTCTTGAAATATATCTTATAATTGTCTGCTTAAGAGACATATCAGAGAAAGCGTTATCCAATAACTCCCATGTCTCATTAGTCAAGATAATCCCACGTGCTTTAATTGTCCCACACTTGCAGTTTGTACTTGCCTGAGTGTCTGTTGGTGTGTGAGTTATCCCATGATTTAGCATCAGAGAAGCTTCTGGCAGGAAATGAGATACGCACTGCCAAGGGCCAAGGCAATTCCCTGTCAGATAATATGAGCATATATATGCAATGGCTAGAATAAGAAAAGGAACCTCCTTGAAGTATACAAATGATGTGCCCAAAACATCTTATACATATTTGTTTTATAGTTTTTTAATATGTCTCTTCAGTCTCTTTTAATCTCTAGGTTCCCGCTCCCTCTCTGATCTTTTTCTTTGTAAATTATTTGTTAAAGGAACGTGGTCAGTTGTCCTAAAGATTTTTCAGAGTCAAGGTTTTGTTAGTTGGATTCCTATGATGTCGTTTAATATGCTACCCTGCCCTACATTTCATATAAATTAATAATTTTAAAGGCTTTGGCTAACCTGAGATTTAAATTTGTATAGGAAGTCAGGATAAATGCTTCTATATTTCACTTTAAGTTCCTATTTTCCAAATAATATTTTGATTCTCTATCATCTTCCAAAGATTTTTTTTTTCAAATATCAATATGAAATCTTGGATTTAGACATATTTGGTATTGGCATTTATAGTTCATTACAATAATGATTCTGGAATCCTCTTCAAATTGGCTTCCAAGTCTCTTTGATATGACCCAGTTGTCAATGATACTTTCTTTGCATTCTGTATGACAAGAAATTCTAACCCTAAATCTGAAATCACCCATTTCTCCAAGGAGCCCTAGTTCCTTCTGGGGGGAAATGGTATTTAGAGACCCCAGTTGAGGTCCTATGGATGTTCATTCCTACTGCATTGTGATTATTCCAAGGAATTTTCAGGGGATATATCTATATGTAATGATAACATACCTAATGAAGTCATGCTGATTCTTCAATCAAATTCTTTAATTCAGAACTATATGACTTTTTCTTAATTTCATTGATCTGTATCTCCTTTCTCCCAAGTTGAAAATCCAAGTTTCTACTGATATCAATAAAATCACTCACAATACACACATACAACAGTCTTAGAATTAAACAGTTTAATGTTTTAAAATTTATTTGATTTTTTGTAGCTCTTTTTGACTTAAGATATATCTTTTTTAAACATTGTAATTTTATTTTATTTTAATTTTTTAAAAGATTTTATTTATTTATTTGACAGAGAGAGAGAGACAGCAAGAGAGGGAGCACAAGCGGGGGGCGTGGGAGAGGGAGAAGCAGCTTTCCGCTGAGCAGGGAACCCCAGGCAGGGCTTGATCCCAGGATGACCAGATCATGACCCTAGCTGAAGGCAGATGCTTAATGACTGAGCCACCCAGGCGCCTCTTAAGATATATCTTAAAAGGGTTATAGTCAATTTATTGTGTTTTAAAGACATTCAAAAATTTACTCTCTGTGTCACTAAGCCACCAACTGCCACACAGTTAGATTTATTTATTTAATTTTTGTTTTGTTTTTAAAGATTGCTCTTACAAAAAGTGAGTTTTGTTTTAAAATTATATAAAATATTCTGCATTCCCAGGTCAAATCCATAAAACAAGGCATTTTCAGACAGAAAAATCAAGATATAACCCACCATATCTGCCTCCCTCACAGTTTGCTCCCTTTCCTTAGGTAAACTGTAGGATTAATGTGGTTACAAATGGCAAGATTTTATTCTTTTCTACAGCTGAGTAATATTCCATAATATGTATATTTTTTCTTTATCCATTCACCTATCAATGGACACTTGGGCTGTTTCCATGTCTTGGCTGTTGTAATAATGTTGCAATAAATATAGGGGTGCAGATATCTTTTATAATTTGTGTTTTCATTTTCTTTGGGTAAATACCCAGTAGTGGAACTGTTGGATCATATGGTATTTCCATTTTTAGTTTTTTGAGGGGCCTCCATACTGTTTTCCACAGTGGCCATACCAATTTACATTCCCACCAATAGTGCATGATTGTTCTCTTTTCTCCACATCTTTGTCTTTTTCATTCTGGTGAGTGTAAGGTGGTATCTCATTGTGGTTTTGACTTGCATTTCCTTGATGATTAGAGATGTTGAGCATCTTTTTATATGACTGTTGGCCATCAGTATGTCCTCTTTGGAAAAATATCCGTTTAGGTCCTCTGCCCATTTTTTAATTGGATTACTTATTTTTTTGATGTTGAGCTGTTTAAGTTCTTTATATATTTGGGGCATTAACCCCTTTTTGTGTATACTATTTGCAAATACCTTCTCCCATTATATAAGTTGCCTTTTTGTTTTGTTGATGATTTCCTTCACTGTGCAAAAGCTTTTTATTTTGGTGTGGTTCCAATAGCTTGGTTTTGCTTTTGTTTCCTTTGCCAGAGGAGACATATCTAGAAAAATGTTTCTATGGCTGATACCAAAGAAATTACTGCTTATGATTCTTCTAGGAATTTTATGGTAAGTTTATATACTTCTGATTCTTAATGTATATGCTAGGGAGGATATATCTTTGTGTCTTTCAATAAACGTTTGTTTCTGCTGTGTTGAGAAATTGGATAAGGGACATATGCCAATATAGAAAGCTGGGTTGTTCATATTCTGAACTGTGCTAGTGCACTGGAATTATAGACAGTATAAATTACCCACCCCTTATTTTTCTGCGAAATAGACTTGACTATGCATAAATATTATAATTATATGTAAATGAGACCCTACTTGCAGTCTGAAGATAATGAGACATGTTTGTTTGTTTTTTATTAGGACTTTATTTTTAGAGCAGTTTTAGGTATACAGCAAAACTGAGGAGGGAAGGTACAGAGAATTTCTACATGCCCCCTGCTGAGCTGGCTGTTGTTGCTAAGCTGGCACAATATTGGTATAGACCAGAGAATGACAGGAGTTTAACTAATAGCCCAGACACTCAGATCAGGAGCATGTTAGCTATTTATGAAACAGCCTACTCTACTTCTTACTATGTGAAAACCAACAAATTTTACAGAAACAGAGGGAGAAAATTCTCCCTTAAGCACAATAAGAACAATGCTATGACCTCACACATAGACAGCTCTTGACATTTTACAAATTACTTTCATACACACCATCTCATTAGATCCTTTTAAAGCCCTGGAGAATAGCAAGGCAAATGGTATTATTCCCGTTTCACGGTTGGGGAATTAGAGATTCAGATATGGATCTTTCCCAAAGACCCATGGCAAGTATATTATAGAAGGGGATAAAAATTCAGGTCACCTGACTCCTAGTTCAGGGTTTTCCCCCCAGCATACCTCCCTCATCGGATTTCAGGGCGGGATTGGGAGAGGGGTCTCTGGGGAGATGGAGATGGAGGCAGCAGGATATGACGCACTCAGAACAGGATCAGAGGACCTGGGTTAGCCCTCCCAGTTCAACACATATGGCCATGTGATCTTTGACATTCAATGGCTTTCTCTGAGCAGCACCGTCCTCGTGTGTGAAATGGGAGTAGTAAGAGTTTCTCCATCTTTGTATTTTTGCAAAGATTATGTTAATGTGTGCCTGGAAGCTGTGGCAGAGTGTGGTGCCCGGCACCGAGTGTGTCCTTAATGAGTAGCTGGCTGTCTCTCCCTCCCTGTAGACCAGAAGCTTAGGGGTGTTTCCCAAGTGCCCTGGGACTGGTTCTTCCATGATGGTGGGGTGCCCGGGCCTCTGGCTATGGAAGCACAGCCTGCTGCAGCCCGTGGAGAGACAGGAGAGTGCCACGGAGAGGACGAAGCCAGAGGCACACACCCGGGAACCCGTTGTGGGCCTGTTTCCTCTCTGCTCACTGCCTGGACCTTCATATGAAACAACTGTCTATTTTTTTTTCCTGAGGCAGTGAATACAGTGAGAGTTCAACCACAAACCGTTTCTTCCATTCCAAGAGGAGTTAAAATTCTCCATTTTAAAAAATCTGATGAAAATACAAAAATGAAATAGAAACAGTCATGAAATTTATGTGGGGCTATAACTAGATTTAGTGTGCACCTGGCACAACAAAGACATTGCAGTCTTCCTTCATAGATCACCTTCTCTCTGGAGCAGCATTTATACAGGTGCTTCAAAACTCCTTCTGAAGATACAAGACAAGATAAATTGAGAATCAGTGTGATTTTTAAAGAAATGAAAAATATCTCATAAACAAATGTCTGACTTCAATTAGCATGATGAGCAAAACCCAAAACCAGATTTGTTGTTTCAAACACCTTGCCACCTATAATTTCCATGACAAGAAATTACACATAAATCTTGGTACCCATTCTGGGTCCTCCCTAATATAGTTACTCAGAACCCATGAATCTTTTTCAAGATTTGGAGATATTTACATTTCCAGCTGTGACATGTTATGGGGGGAAAGAAATTAGGGTTTTCCTTTCCCCTTATAACAATAAAAATTCTTTAAAAAGAATTTTACTATTTAAAAATTATTTTAGGGACACCTGGGTAGCTCAGTCTGTTAAGCAGCTGCCTTCAGCTCAGGTCATGATCTCAGGGTCCTGGGACTGAGCCCCAAATTGGGCTCTCTGCTCAACAGGGAGCCTGCTTTTCCCTCCTGTTTATGTGCTTTCTCTCTTCCAATCTCTCTCTCTAAAAGAAATAAGTAAAATCTTTTTAAAAATTATCTTATGTGGGCGCCTGGGTGGCTCAGTGGGTTAAAGCCTCTGCTTTCGGCTCAGGTCATGATCCCAGGGTCCTGGGATCAAGCCCCGCATCGGGCTCTCTGCTCCGCGGAGAGCCTGCTTCCTCCTCTCTCTCTCTGCCTGCCTCTCTGCCTACTTGTGATCTCTGTCTGTCAAATAAATAATCTTTAAAAAATTATCTTATATGTCTAACTATGAAGTTTCTCATCCCTAATCTCCATCATCATTAATGGTATATGCTATTTTAGGCTGTTGTAGGCTTTCAGTAGTCAAACACTTTAAAGATGAATGCTTTAAAAAAGAAGATTTACTTATTTTAGAGAGAGTGCATGAGTAGAGTGAGGGGCAAAGAGAGAGGGAGAGAATCCTTAACCAAACTTCCTGCTGAGTGTGGTACCCAGTGCAGGGCTGGATTCCAGAACCCTGGGATCATGACCTGAGCTGAAATCAAGAGTTGGATGCTTTAACTGACTGAGCCACTCAGATACCCTGAATGCTTTGTTTTCTAATGGTTCTGTTTGAGGTCCCCTTCCACCAGACCTTATTCCTCAACTCCCTCTCCACCCCCAAAGTTTAGCACATAGATGTTCACTGAATGTCGTAATTACACATTGCCCCTAGTAGAAAGCTCAGGCTAGTGAGCTTTAGTTTATTTCCAAACATAGACTGTAATCGTAAAAGACAGTTCAAATCTTTAATATTTGTATGGGGGGAAATACTGAAAACATAAAAAGGTCACCTGATGTAATTACTAGCTATGAGACCTGAACAAATTACTCCTTTGAGTCTTAGTTTCCTCACTTGTAAAACTAGATGATAATAATAGGGGCACCTGAGTGGCTCAATCAGTTAAGCATCCAACTCTTGGTTTTAGCTCAGGTCATGGTCTTGCGATTGTGAGATCGAGCTCCTCATTGGGCTCTGTGCTCAGTGCAGAGTCTGCTTCATATTCTCTCTCTCTCCCTCTCTCTCTCTCTCAAATAAATAAAATCTAAAAAGAGAAAAAACTGGATAATATCATCCTATCTTATGGACTGTCTGGGCATCATAGGAGATAACATATATAACACATCTAACGAATTCCCTGGCATATCGTCAGTAGGTAGTAGTGATTATAACTAGTTTTTGCATATAATAACTAAGTCTCTCCCTCTTATTGGCTGATGAATCTATCCCATACCATGGTGCAAAGATCACCCCCAATCCCAATGCTACTGACTTTATTTTCAGTGTTTGAATTTAGCCAATCAGTGCTTTTCACAAATTAAATTTATTTGCAGACACTACAGGTAGTGATGTTATTTAAATATCTAGCATCAATGGAGGAAGCTCTTGGAATCCAAACTGGGAAAAGTGGAGTTGGAGAAGGGAGTTAGGTCATCCAAATAGGCATATAGAGGGAGTTGGATTGAATCTGGGATTCCAATCTCTGATGTCCCACAGGGGCATGAAATTAACATAAATCTACGAATCTGGTTAAAATAATGCCGGGGAGTTAAGATGGTAGAGGACTGGGGGACCCTAAGTTTGTCTTGTCCCTCCAACACAGCTAAATAGTTACCAAATCATTCTGAACACCCAAGAAACCAACCAGAGGTCTGAGAGAACAAAAACTGCAAGTCTACAAGTAGGAAAAAAACACCTTTTGGAAGGTAGGAGGTGTAGAGAGTTGATGTGGGGGGATATGGTGGATATGGTGGCAAGGGGGGAGACTGCTTATGGCGGCTACTGCAAAGTAGTAGAAATAGCAGAGCACAAAATCTGAACTTTTAGAAATCTGTTTACCATGGGGGTTGTGCCTGGATTAAAGGTGCTCTGGTGGCAAACTGGGAAAGAATCCCAAGTGGTCTGTGTGTGACCAGGATCCCCTGGGTCACAAGAAGAATGGGTGGCACCTAAGTGCTGCCCTGTTCCCAGGCATGGGGGCATGGAAGCCAGCTGAAAGCAGCAGGTCCTGGTGCCGGCTTTCTGCTCTATTTTGCCATAAACTGTGAACCACTGCACGGTCATGCCTCTGCTTTCCTGGGATGCACCTGGCAGCAAAAGTGTGGTGAGACCCTCCCTCAGAAAAACAGTGAGATCCACACCTCAGGCGTCCCTAAAATTTGGAGTTTTGAAACTCAGTTGTGTACTTGAGATAAAGAAGCTGGACACAGGCAGAGAAAATGCAAGGTACTGATGGAAACCAAGGATAAAAGAGTGATTGACTGCTCTTCTGTGAGGGCTCACTGAAGAGTGGGGGGGTGCAAGCTTTCAGCTGTGGGGCTAGTGGGGGTGGGGCACCATATTCATCCTGCCCATCAGCGCTGAAAACCTTTGGGGAGCAAAAACCTAGTGGGGGCCTAAGCCATTCACAGCAAGGCCCACCCTCCTGAGCCCTGGAGGCACATTTCCGTTGAAACAAGTCAGCCTGAGAACCAGTGTAGCAGGCTTCTCTCCCAGAAGCCCAGTACCAACAAGTCCTTCGCACCAAGTTTCTGATCAGAGAGTGCTACAAAGCTTCAGCTCTAGGGGAAAAATAAGATCTAACTTCTTGCTTACTTTTACTTTTTTTTTCATTAATTTTCTTTTTTTTCCAATTCCTTTTAAAATTATTGTTATCAATTTTAAATATATATATATATAAATATATATTTTTATTTTTGTTTACTTTTATTTTGGGATCTAGATTCTTTTATTGGTTTTTAAAGATTTTATTTATTTATTTGATAGAGAGATCACAAGTAGGCAGAGAGGCAGGCAGAGAGAGAGGGGAGGGGGAAGCAGGCTCCCCGCTGAGCAGAGAGTCTGGTGCGGGGGTTTGATCCCAGGACCCTGGGATCATGACCCGAGCTGAAGGCAGAGGCTTTAACCCACTGAGCCACCCAGGTGCCCCTAGATTCTTTTAACAAGAGGAACAAAATATACCCAATAAATTGTTTTGGATTTTTGGGTTTTCTTGTTTTGTTTTGTTTTTCTTTTTCTTTTTTTTCTTGCTGTACAAAATGAAGAGATGAAAAAATTCACCCCAAAAGATAGAATAAGAAGTAGTACTCATGGCCAGGGATTGAATCAACAGAGATATAAATAAGATGTCCGAACTAGAATTTAAAACACCAATTTTAAAGATACTAGCTGGACTTGAAAAAAGCACAGAAGACACTAGAGAATCACTTACCACAGAGATAAAAGACCCAAGATCTAGTTAGATCAAAATTAAAAATCTTATAACTGAGATGCAATCCTAAGGGGATTCCCTGAAAAGAGAATCGACAAAGTAGAAGAATCAGAGATATAGAAGCTAAAATTATGGAAAATAATGAAGCTGAAAAGAAGAGGAAAAGAAAGGTAATGCAACATGAAGGTAGACTTTGGGAACTCAGTGACTTATTAAAATGTAATAACATTTGTATCATAGGAGTCTCAGAAGACAGAAAAGGGGGCAGAAGGTTTATTTGAACAAATAATAACTGAAAACTTCCCTAATCTGGGAAAGGACACAGTCATCAAAATCTAAGAAGCACAAAGAACTCCCAGTAAATTCAACACAAGCTGACCATCACCTAAGCACATCATAGTCAAATTTATAAAATACACAGATATGGGAAGAATCCTGAAAGTGGCAAGGGGGAAAAAAAGCCCTTTACCTACAAGGGAAGACAGATCAGGTTTGCAGCAGATCTGTCCACCAAAACTTGGCAGTCCAGAAAGGAATGACAGGAAATATTCAATGTGCTAAATGGGAAAAATATGTAGCCAAGACTATTTTATCCAACAAGCCTGTCATTCAGAATAGAAGGAGAGATAAAGATTTTCCCAGACAAACAAAATCTAAAGGAGTTTGTGACCATGAAATCAGCCCTACGAGAAATGTTAAAAGGGGATTCTTTGAGGGGAGGGAAAAAAAAAGTCCAAAAGCAAGAAATACTAGAAAGGACCAGAGAACATCAACAGAAACACCAACTCTACAGGTAACACAATGGCACTAAATTCATTTCTTTCAATAATTGTTCTGAATGTAAATGGACTAAATGCTTCAATCAAAAGACATAAGATATCAGAATGGATTAAAAAAAAACAAGATCCATCTATATGTGGCCTACAAGAGACCCATTTTAGACCTAATGACATCTGCAGACTGAAAGAGAGAGGATGGCAAACGGTCTATCATGCTAATGGATGTCAAAAGAAAGCCAGAGAAACCATGCATATTCAGACAAACTAGATTTTAAAACAAAGACTGTAACAAGACATGAAGAAGCACACTATATCATACTAAAGGGGTCTACCCATCAAGAAGATTTAACAATTGTGAATATTTATGCCCCCAACTTGGAAGCACACAAATATTAATTAATAACAAATTAATAATAAACATAAAGAAACTCATTGATAATAACATAATAATAGTAGGGGACTTTTAACCCCACACTTATAGCAATGGACAGATCATCTAAGCAGAAAATCAACAAAGGAACAATAGCTTTGAATGACATACTGACTGGATGGACTTAACAAATATATTCAGAGCATTTCATCCTAAAGCAGCAGAGTTCACATTTTTTTTGAGTGTACATGGAATATTCTCCAGAATAGAACACATACTGAGTCACAAATCATCCCTGAGTACAAAAAGATTGAGATCATACCATGCATATTTCAGACCACACACTATGAAACTTGAAGTCAACCACAAGAAAATATTTGGAAAGACCACAAATACATGGAGGTTAAAGAACATCCTACTAAAGAATAAATGGGTTAACTGGAAAATGAAAGAAGAAATTTTTAAAAATACATGAAATGAAATGAAAATGAAAACACAACTGTATAAAACCTTTGGGTACAGCAAAAGCAGTCCTAAGAGGGAAGTATGTTGTAATACAGGCCTGCCTCAAGAAGCAAGAAACGTCTCAAATATACAACCTAACCTTACACCTAAATGGAAAATGAATAGCAGATAAAGCCTAAAACTAGCAAGAGAAGTGAAATAATAAAGATTAGAGCAGAAATCGATGATCTAGAAATTTTAAAAAAAAGTAGAACAGATCAGTGAAACTAGGAGTTGGTTCTTTGAATTAACAAGGTTGATAAACCCCTAGCCAGACTTATCAAAAAGAAAAGAGGACCCAAATTAATAAAATCATGAATGAAAGAGGAGAGACCACAACCAACACTGAAGATATGCAATTATAAGAAAATATTATGAACTATTATATTCCAACAAATTGAGCAATCTAGAAGAAATGGATGCATTCCTAAAAATATATAAACTACCAAAACTGAAACACGAAAAAATAAAAAACTTGAACACACCCATGACCAGCAAAAGATTAGAATCAGTAATCAAAAATCTCCCAACAAACAAGAGTTCAGGACCAGATGGCTTCCAAGAGGAATTCTACCAAACATTTAAAGAAGAATTAATACCTATTCTTCTGAAACTGTTCAAAAAAGTTGAAATGGAAGGAAAACTTCCAAAGTCATTCTATGAGGCCAGCATTACCTTGATTCCAAAACCAGACAAATACCCTACTAAAAAGGGGAATTACAGACTGGCATCCCTGATGAATGTGGATGTAAAAATTCTTGCTAAGATACTGGCTAATAGGATCCAACAGTATATTAAAAGGATTATTCACCACGACCAAGTGAGATTTATTCCTGGGATGCAAGGGTGATTCAACATCCGCAAACAATCAACATGATACACAACATCAATAAAAGAAAGAACAAGAACCATATGATCCTCTCAATAAATGTAGAAAAAGCATTTGATAAAATATGGCATCCCTTCTTGATAAAAACCCTTGAGCAAGTAGGGATAGAAGGAATATACCATGCCCCAGATCATGATCCCAAGGTCCTGAGATCAAGCCCCACATCAGGTTCACACTCAGCATGTCGTCTGCTTAAGATTCTCTTCTCCCTCCGCCTCTCCTGACCCGCTTGCTCTTTCTCTGTCAAACAAACAAACAAACAAATAAAAGCATTTACAATTGCACAAATAACAATAAAATACCTATGAATAAACAACCAAGGAGTGAAAGACCTGTAGTCTGAAAACTAAAACACTGATGTAAAAAACTGAAGATGATACAAATGAAAGGGTATTCCATGCTCATGGGTTGGAAGAACAAATATTATTAAAATGTCTGTACTACCCAAAGCGATCTAAAGATTTGATGCAATCCCTATCAAAATATCTATAGCATTTTTCACAGAAATGGAACAAATAATCCTAAAATTTGTGGGAAACCACAAAAGACCCTGAATAGCCTAACCAATCTTGAAAAAGAAGAACAAAACTGGAGTCATCACAATCCCAGATTTCAAGATATCCCATAAAACTGTAGTAATTAAAACAGTATGGTACTGGCACAAAAATAGACACATAGGTCAATAGAATAGAATAGAGATCCCAGAAAGAAACCCATGATTATGTGGCTAATAGTCTATGACAAAGGAGGCAAGACTATGCAATGGGAAAAATACAGTTTCTCCAACAAACGTTGCGGAGAAAACTGGACAGCTACAGGCAAAAGAATGAAATGGGGCCACTTTCTTACACCATACACAAAAATCAACTCAAAATAAATTAGAGACTTGAATATAAGACCTGAAGCCCTAAAACTCCTAGAAAACAGGGAGTAAGCTCCTCCTTGACTTTAGACTTGGTGATGAATTTTTGGATTTGATACCAAAGCAAAGGCAGCAAAAGAAAAAATAGGCAAGTGGGACTACATCAAACTACAAAGCTTCTGTACAGTAAAGGAGACCATCAACAAAATGAAAAGACAACCTACTAAATGGAAGAAAATATTTACAAATCATATTTCACAAGGGACTAATATCCAAGATATATAAAGAATTCATATAACTAAAAAACAAAAATTCAGTCCTACTTAAAAATGGGCAGAGGATCTGGGGTGCCTGGCTGGCTCAGTCAGTGGAGCATGTGACTCTTGATCTTGGGGCTTTGAGTTCAAGCCCCATGTTGGGTGTGGAGGCTACTTAAAATTTTAAAGATGAAATAAAATCTTAAATAAATAAAAATAAAATCAGCTGCTTTAAAAAAAAATAGCCAGAGGATCTGAACAGACATTTTTCCAAAGAAGAAATCCAGATGGCCGACAGACACCTGGATGTGTGAGACATCCAGTGATGATGAAGCGATGAAGTGAGAAGGTGGTTGGCATCACCCATCATCAGGGAAATGCAAATCGAAACCACAGTGAGATGTTACCTCACACCTGTCAGAATGACTGTGATCAAAAAAAAAAAAAAAAAGGAACAAAAAACAAAACAAGTGTTGGAGAGGATGTGGAGAAAAGGGAACCTTTGTGCACTTTTGGTGAGAATGTAAACTAATGCAAATTTCTTAAAAAAAAAAAAAAAGAACAGAATTACCATATGATCCTGCAATCCCACTTCTGGGTATTTATCCAAAGAAAGGGAAGACAATAAGTGGTAAAGATATTTACATTCAGGGGCACCTGGGTGGCTCAGTGGGTTGGGCCTCTGCCTTTGGCTCAGGTCATAATCTCAGAGTCCTGGGATCAAGCCCCACATCAGGCTCCCTGCTCAGCAGGAGGCCTGCTTCCCCCTCTCTCTCTGCCTGCCTCTCTGCCTACTTGTGATCTCTCTCTCTCTCTCCTTCAAATAAATAAAATCTTTAAAAAAAGATATTTACATTCACATATTATTTTGCAGCATTATTTACAATAGCAAGGATATGGAAGAAACCTAAGTGTCCATTGATGGATGACTAGATAAAGAAAATGTGATTTTATATTCACACACAACAATATTACTCAGTCATAGAAAGAAGGAAACTTTGCCATTTGTGACAATATGAATGGACCTTGAGGGCATTAGGCTAGTGAAATAAGTCAGAAAAAGACAAATACCATATGGTGTCACTTACACGTTGGAATCTGAAAACAAGCAAAAATACTTCAAGCTCATAGATACAGAGAACAGAGTGGTGATTGCCAGAGCAGAGGTAGGGATCAGGGGATGGGCAAAATGGGTGAAGGGGTTCAAAAGGTACAGACTTCCAGTTACAAAATACATCAGTCGTGGATATAATGAACAGCATGGTGAATGTAGTTAATAAGACGGTATTGTAAGGTGTTTATGTTTCGAGGAGAACGGAAAGATCAACAGAACAACAGAGCAGTGCTGACACTGTAACTGTTAATGATCCTTATGACGAAGAGATAGAAAGTCTATTCTAAGGAGTGCTCTGAGTAGAGTTTTAAAAGGGCAAGTACACAAAAACACAAAAATATCTCTAACTGTAGCCACAAGAAATGTGATGGCAGCAAGGTAGGGAGGGGGCTTGATATGTTCCCACATAGTCATTAAACACATACCAATATTTTTGCCACATTATGTATATAATAATTGTCTAAGACATTTAAAAACAAGTTCTTAAAAATGGCATATTTATGTATTTTTATATTTTACTTATTTTTATATTATTAACATATAATGTGTTATTTGCTTTAGGGGTACATGTCTGTGAACCATCAGGCTTACACACGTCACAACACTCACCATAGCACATACCCTCCCCAATGTCCATTACCCAGCCACCCCATCCCTCCCACCCCAAAATCTCCTGACTGGCCTCTCAGCTTCAACTCTCCCCCACCCCTATACTCCTCAAAGCAGCCAGATTCACTGGCTTAACATTTAGGGAGATTTATTCTACTTCATATTCAGTATCACAAATTTGAACTTCACCCATGATTTTATATTTTTTAGCCCTTCTACTGAGGTAAACATTTTTGGGGTACCATGTTGCTTTAATGCAAGACAAAACAGTTGAAGTGAAACTGTAATATGGATGTTTCGTAAGGCCAACGTGCAGGTCCAGTCTGGTGACCACAGGAAGTCACCCCTCACTCCTGTCTATGGGAAGGCCAGTCCTCTGCTAATTACATCACTGTTGCCTATGGTGAGCTTCTCGAACTCGTACTTTTCCTTTCTGGCTTACAAGTCTTCCATCTTACTACCCCAATTAAACATTAATATTTCAAATAAAGCAAAGATGCACTTTCTTTCAATCCTGCCCAATCTCATCCCCTTCACTTCTGATCTATCTCAATCATGATAGTCGAGCTGTGTTTTTATACTTTTACCATGTACCCGCTCACACACTCACCAGAGCCCCACCACATCCCTGTCTACCCCCATTGTTTGTAAGGGGAAGATTACTTTTGTGTTTTCCAGAGTCTCGTGGAATACCTTCTCCCTCCATCCATGGAGATCCTGAGCTACGTGTGGCCTAGATACCTGCTTTAAAACTTAAAAGGTGAGACATTTGCACACACGAATCAGAGACCTTTATTTCTTTAAGAGCCAAATAACTTTATTGAAACCAAACAACTTATTTATGGCAAAACTGGGAGAAAAGAACTGGAACCTTTTGCAAAGGCAATACTGCAATACGCATGCTCAGCATGGTGATCAGGCAGAGTCACCATGCGCCCTGG